>JAFVLL020030980.1:0-12664 GCA_021397915.2 Tor tambroides
CCACTCCCTCTGCTCTTTCTTGGAAAGGAACCATGGACTCGGGCTGCCAGAAATAATTGCTTGTTTGCTGCTATTTGGTTAAAATCTGTCACAGAGAGAGAGAACAAGCGAGGAAGGAAGGGAGAAAAATATGAAGCGAATGCTTGCATTTCACGTAGCCGTTAGCTTAGCTTTCTCATCGACGGCTCAAGTTGGCGTCTTTGTTTTGGTTTCTCCTGGATAGTTTCAGTCGAGTGTTCAGAAACACAAATGTTTGATTTAAAGAAGCGTTAGCTGCAGCGCTATCGTTAGCACTTGAGTGCGAGTTAAAGCGCCGTCGTTTTGGCTGTATGCTTGAGCGTGTCTGTGTCTGTGTGTGTTTCTGCGTGAGCGCCGACTCTCAGTCTGTCTGCAGGGTAGAGGCTGGATCGCGGCCCAGTTTGGCCGGAGCCCTGCGTGCTGTGCCAGGCTAGTGTTCACAGTGTCTCCATGCTCCCCTCCCCAAAGAATCGTAAACAATAAACCCTCTGTTACTTTTAACCCCCTCACGTGTCTGCCTCTCTCGCTTGCTCTCCACGTCCCGTCTGTCTTTCTCACCATCCTCCTTTCGTCTGCTCGGGTTTGATCTCGTTCACCTCTTCAGTGAACGCACATGGCAGTTTCAATGAATAGGGTTCACTTTGGTGTCTCAATATGTTTTGTAAAGCATTTGTTGTTGTTGAGAGCTGTTTAGATATGTTTGATAAACTGTTATCTAAAATCAAATTTGTCAAGCATTAGAGGTTTCAAGTCTTAAATGCATCCCACTTCAGAGGTCTTGGCCCTCTTGACGTTAGTCAACAGTTAAAATCATACAAAATATATATATTTTTATTTTCATAATTGGAGCTTTATTTAATATTTAGTTACATTAATTAATTAATTAATTAATTAATTTTTTACAACACATGTAAAAAGAATATATTAATTAAAAATTTTACATATTTTTACGTTTTGTCCCGGATGTTTTTCGACCTTTTTTTTTTTTTATTTTCATTCATTTTATTTCATATAACCTTATTTAAGTTTTCACACACACACGCACACACACACACACACATGCACACACACACACACACACACATATATATATATATATATATATATGTATATATTAATATGTAATTAATAATTTTCTTTACATTTGTAATACCGTTTTTATAAAAGTTTTATAAAATATTTGTATTTAAATAGATTTAAATATTTGAATACATTTTTGTATAAATATTTTAATGTATTCATTCATTCATCCATTCTTTCCTTTTATTTTACTTTTTTATTTTTTCATCTATATGGACTGTTCATGTGTATTTAATTTCTTATTTTTATTTAATTTATTTAACTTAATATTTAAACGATTCATTGTTTAATAATAAGTATTACATTTTAATAAAATATGTAAAAGTTGAGTTTTTTATTTTATTTATACATTTATATATTTATATATTCATTTGATTTATTTTACCTTATTTTATTTTTTTGTATACTTGTTTATTGCTAGAAAATAAATATTGAAAATCGTATGTTTTTAAACATGTAGCCTACATTTTCTGCTAAATTTTGGTGACTGCTGCAAAAATGTCAAAGTTCATCTGAAGTGCATCAGCCTCCTTATGCTGTCAATTCTCAACTGTCCTATCAGAATAAAGACATAAAAAGCCCAAAAATATAACTTTATAAACTATGACTTTATAAACTTTCTACATTTTGTATGCTATCGGTGGAAGGTGCTTGATGCGTGATCACAGGCGCGGCGTGTCAGCGGCGCAGCTCCACTTTCAGGACAGCAGTATATTTTATTACGCTGCTGAGATGAATTCTTTGTTTATGCCCTCAATGTATTTGGTTTATATATAATCAAAACAATGGCTGGATAGTATGATAATGATTTTAATAAAAGCCATGCAGTGCTTCGGCCGTGACCCAGTACTAACCTCTCAGATTGCGAGTTTAATGTGGCAATCATGTTCCTCGTCACAGGGCTGTTATCCCCAATCCCTCCACACGCACACACATTACGGCCCGCGACTATAAACAGATGTTGGTCTGATCATTCTCTAATGAGACCGGTCACTCATTCGCCCATCTGTAAGTTTCTACATCACACTGAACGGACTAGAATGAATGTAAAATTATAGGAGGCGTAACAAAAATACGTTAAATGCATCCTGCTGTCGCTGTAATAAAGCAACATAGTGATTGAAAACAGAGATGTTTCTAAGATGTTTTTGAAAGAATAGCTAGGAAATTACATCACTTGGCACTTTTGACAGTGTATATACATTATGTGAATCTTAGAAAAGTGCCAAAATATCAAGATTTTGCAGTAAAGGTTTTTAGATGAAATAAAGCATTTTTAGATGAAAATAAAATGTTAAAAAATATTCATCAAGAAGCATATCTAATTATTTGAAATCATGAAACATACACAATTTATTAAAAGTTTAACAAAAAATTACATTTTATACTTTTTTCCTCAAATTTACTTTTATTTGTAATCAAATTCTGTGTTTTCTATCAATTTTCTGGAATCAATTTTATTGGTTTCATTAAATTTTAATAATCAAAAGCATCTCTAATGAATTTATTTTATCAAAAATTAATTGTTTTTTTTTTTTGTTTTTTTTGAAATACTGTGTTGTGTATTGACATTTTTCTGGTAAATTTCTCTGGTAAATATTCCTTTAAAAATATTTTTTTATAATAATTTTATTAGTATTAGTAGTAGTATCATTACACTAAGTCATATATTTCTGTCACAGTTTCTTCAAGTTAAACCAAACTTTGTGAAGACCTTTATGATGATAGTTTTTCTCAAAAGAAATGGTAAAATGCTCATGAAGTGACTCTAAGAGCAGTTCTATAGATTATGTTCATGTGTTGATGTATTGATTGTATATATTTGGAGGCTGAAAACACCGCAGGCGTCACGCATGCTTCAGTATGTACTGTATCCACACCATTCATTCACACAGAGACACACAGAACATGCAGGATTCATAATTAAATAGTCTTTTTTCAGCTTAATATTCACAGACACTAGTCCATACAGCGTTTTGATTCAAGTGTACTGACCTACTTTTGATTTATTCATTCTAAATTTGGCAAATTCCGTGATATAGCAATATATTAGAATCTACACCAATGCACAATAACATTCCGTGTATTAAAATCGCACACTGCAGTTTTCTCGTCTACTGCTTTAAAGGCTCAAGCTCTTTAAAGCAGGAAGGATTTTGATTGGCTGTCAAAGTTTTTAGCGTTCACCATCTGGAAACAGTCGTTCTGAAGTATTGTTTTTTTGTGTCAATATCGTTATAGTTTTGGTGTGGTTTCTGCTTTTCTTTCGAATTTAGAATGATTTTGAAAACTACATCATATTGTTATTGTTATTGTTCCTTAGTGTAAACACGCCTTTAATCGATTTATCATTGGTTAACAATGTCACAATTTTCTGCACTAATTCAGATCATGCTTGATCACAGATACACATATCAGCCAATGAACGTAGCTCATATGATCAAAATTTTAAGTTATAAGCTATATGTATTATAACCTTAAGTGTTTGATAATGAGATGCTGTTTTTGTTTTTTGTTCATTTGTTGAACAATCTTTTTTTTTTTTTTTTAGTTCTGTTCATCAAGTTTTTTCATCATTAATTTCCCAATTATATCATTACTCATACTGTTACAGAAGATTTTGGTCATACCGCCAAACCCTAAGTAGAAATCACATGTAAACGATGGCAGAATGGTAAATTACATTAGTGCGGTTGCACAAACAAGTCTAGGCAATTAGATGAAAGACTCTTTGTAACTTTCAGGGCCAGAAATGAGCTACTTGGAACCAGACATTCAGTTGTTGTGCGTTTTACATTGCATTTCAATTAAACGCCATATGGTGGAACTTAGTGGTGATGTTTCATAACAAGCATGAAACCATTATGGATACATAAACATTGAGCAGTTATTATTAAATAACATCTCCGTTTTTCTTGTCAGTCCCAGAGGGGAATTTCTCCACTCTCTCTTGAGGCACACGACGCCCCCTGGTGGTCTGGATGAGAAGTCTTGGCATCTCAATTCACATTAGTCAGGGTATACGTGTATATGTATGCCATGTGTTTTATTTTCCTCTCTGACAGAGGCTGTATATACAGGAATGGCCCCCGCGCACATGTGATCTGTATTTATGCAGAATGGCAGCATATGTGTGTTTTCTCCACTTTACTGGATTGAGACCACAGTTTGAATTTTCCACTGCCTTACTCGCGGTTAAAGACAAGGGAAGCCCAAAACAATGTGACACAGAAGAGAGAGAAAGCGGGAGGGAGAACAGCAAGGTCATTTAGTGTGTTCTCCAAAGAATGACTTCACTTAAGCCATTAAGAGTGAATGAAAAGCAGATGCCCTGCTCTGCGCTGGTCAACTTGTGATGCCAGAGAGAAAAGGAGAGTTGATAGAGAGGGAGATTTTAGAAGAAAGACAGATGAGAGACACCAGGAAATGAAGACGGAGTCGGATCAAGATGTTATAGAGCACTAGATGAGGAGACTAGATGAGTGGGAATGGGAATCATGAGGATTTTAACATTTCTGGTTTAGATTCTAGTTGCTTAAACGACACGTTCCATGAATACGGTACTAAATTCCCATTCTTTAAAAAAAACAACCTTTGGAGATTCAAATGACATTTTTGTGGTACGATAACTATTAGATATGTTAAGATTTAATATTAAATCTCATATGCGAGTTCTTAAGCTTCTTGACTGTATCAAGAAAACAGCAAAAAATAACAAAAACGAAATTTCTCCCCCATTCTGCCGTCGCACCGATTATCGCCTCAATTTGCAATCTTGACAAGTAGATGCTAGTTGCCTAGTCAGAACGAGTTTGCATATTTTTGGTGGTCAGAGTTGACTGTTCAAATTTTAAAAGGTGTGTAGTGTATAGCCTTTAGATAAACTATTATCTAACATAAAATTAATCTACACTTTCAAAAGAAAAGTGCAAAAAAATGTACTTTTAATTTATTGTGGTAAAAAATGTTGGTTTAAATTATTATTATTATTATTATTATTATTATTTATTAATAATAAATGTAAATTTTTAACTGTTGATTCTGACTAATTTTAATTAATAGTTCAAACTAAGATTTTTCTCTTCCTTTTTTTAACACATTAAATGTCTGTATCTCACCTGGTGATTTTTTTATTTTTTTATTTATTTATTTTTTACCTGCCATCCTTCTCAGAGGTCTTGACCTTCTTGGCTCTATTTAAAAATTCAATTTATCTCGGTAAAAATTGGATTTTTGTGTTATGGTTTTAAATATTTTAATTGTTAAAAATTATTTCAATTGTTTACCATTAACTTCTTATTTTAATTAATAAAATATTAATCTGTCAAATAAATATTTTTCTTTTTTCAGTACTTCTCCCAGTGCATCCAAAAGAGTTTCAGGCCCTGTATTTTATCCGTTTTGTTCAAGTGCCTTTAATATATGTTGAAGTAATTTTTTAATGATTTGTTTTTGTTGGAAGTTTGTTTCCTTGTTGTCTTTTTGTTGTCTTTATATTCATTATACTATCTTTATTGTCTTTATAATCAAACTGCAAGCTCACACTTCATCCAAAATGGTGTTTTTCTGTGAGGCTGTAGCGAAGCATCACTGCTGAATAGCAGTGCTGTGTTCTTTGATGTAAAAACTCATCCTGACAACAACAAACAGAGTTTGCAGATCAATTAAACCAGTATATTTGAAAGACACAGAAAAGATTGGTCTGTCCCAGTTCGGAAAGTTTGAAAGGGACAGATGTGGCAGAAGAGTCTGACAGGAATAACTACATACACATGCCCATCTCAGAGGTAGTGATGTTCAACTTTTTGTCTACTCCAGATAGCATGAGAAGAGGAGGAGTGTTGTGAACCTCATTAGAAACAGACTGTCTGTGTGTGTTTATCAGGTTTAAACCCCTCTTTCTTTCGCACTTCTCAAAGAAAATACATGGCGCTTTTGAGATCTCCCACGTGGGAGTTGATCAGCGTTAACAGCAGTGAGACTGAATGGAACAAATGATGGTTTTCACACGCAATGAGAAGACAGAGATGAGCAACCGTGTTCTCTGTGGACAAGGAAAGACATTAAACCTGAATGGTTTAACACTCTCCTCCTCCGTAGTTTTCTGCAATTAATTCAATCCAAATTACTTTAAAATACGGTTTTGAGCGTTCTTACAAGCATAATTTCAGCCTTAGGTGCGAAAATGCACTAGTGTAAACAGGGCCTAAAATTTAGCCTAAAATTTAAATTTAAAATTTAGGTTTGAAAATTCTTAGAATGCTCCTTATTTAAAATCAAACTGACAGTGATGATGTAATTGGAACATTTGTGTACTGAATTGTGATTGGTCTGTTATTGAGGCTTTGAGTGTTGCTGTTGCATTAGTGCCGCCCATTTTTTCACTGGCACTGGTTCTGGAAGTATTTTCTACTATTTATTTTTCCCGTAGGGATATGATAAAAAGTCTTTGTTAAAGCATTACAAGCTATGAACCAAGCTAACAAGCGACAAGAAGAATCATGTCATTAAAAACTTTTATTAAATCGGACAAAAATACAAAGGTACAAGACTGTGTACTCAACGGCTTTAATGAGCGAAAGAACTACAATCCCATGAAGCATTGCGAATGACATTAATCGAATTAAAACAATGGAGAAATCTAAAATTATTCATTTAATAGTTGTTGTGTCTATAGAAACAATGTATTTTAAGTTCATCGCAAGTATGAAGTATTTTGAGAGCTCGATTATTTGTAGTGCTTCATGGGAGTGGGTGGAGCTAAATACCTCTTTTGCTCATTTTGCTCATTGCAACTCTGATTGGTGGAGTTTTCTGAACAGCATCATGGGAAATGTAGTTTTTCACCTCGAACTTCGCAAGTAAGTTGAATTAATTTTAACAGATGGGTTCATAAAAAGCATATGCAATCAGTTAACAACTTCAGAGTTACAACAGGTAAGTTTTTAAAGGTTAATCATTTGTTAAATTAATGGAGAAAATGAATGGAGTTTTTACTTCTGTTGCACTCTATTAGAAGTGTAGTGGCTCAGTTTTCACAGTATTAGTAAGTTCTGAGCTAATGTTCATCAAGTGCTAGCGTTGTGTATGAAAACAACACAAAAGTTGTGTTTAAATGCAGAGAGGTCAGAATGAAACTGTAAGAAAGGTCCCAGATTGTGCGCAATATCTCATACTCTTGTCTTTTCTCCGTGGTGTCCTGTGCTTGTGTGGCCTGGCGCTGGGCTGTGGAGGGAAGCAGGAAATGTATGAACCATGAAGGCATGTGTTTATGCTGGATCGAGCCGATACAAATCAGCCAGAGGGAAAACACACACCACGGGCCTGTTCTCTCTCCGTCTCTGCTTCTACAAAGCTTTCTTCTTGTGTTGTTTTTTTTTTTTTTACAAAAGCGAAACCACTGAATTATCTCTTGTTCTCCAAACAACCAGTCATCAAATTATTGAATTATGTATTAAGCAAAACATGCTACATGAAGTGAAACTCTCTTATCTTTGAGCTTTTTTTTGTTGTCTAACTCTTATATATATCAAAAAGTTTATATAGTTTGGTATATCTAAGCTTTTGTACTGAAGATTATACCAGGCTTGGCATTTTTTGGCCTTAAGGATTAGTGATAAAAGCTGTTTGTATCCATTTAGTCTCTCCATTAATAACCAACTAGGACTAATGATGCTGGCAGTATGGACACATCAGCTTCTAGTGGCACCATGTTTGGTTTCTCTGTGATGCCAAGTCATGTTTAACCATTCTCAGCACATTTCTGCACTTTGTTTCTCGTCATCAGCTGCTGGCTCATTGCAAATATGTGCCTCTATATACATTTCTGCAAAACTGAAAAAAAAGTACCTATATGTATAAATCACTAGAAGCAGTAAAACTCCGACAACTTTTATTCACTTTCACACAAATTATGATTTACAGGTACAGAGTTTTGATTAATAAAGCCTACTTTTCACACAATTACTTGCAGAATATATACAATTTTAACATCCTGCGCGATTTGAAAACTGATACTTTTGAACGTTGTTGTCACATATACAGCTTCATAAGCATGAGTTTTCTAATTCAGTAGGTTTATTCGGTAGCGATACGGCGTTGCACTGAGAGATGAAGAGCTCCGATACGAACATCGTGAAAATACGGTTCGACAAAACAGCTCAAATCCACATATGAAAGTTAAAATAGCATGGCTGCATCAACAAATGTGTTTTCATATCACTTTTGCATTTGTTAACACTATTGGGTAGGTTTAGGGTTGGGTTTGGTGAAGGGAATATTTCCAACACGATTGCATTAAATTTTAGCGACACTCCTGGATATTTAAATTCTGAACAGCCGCAATACGTACTCCAAGCAGTGTAATAAAAACACAGCAATACATGCCTGTACCAACGTAATAAAAATGTGCCACGGTCACGTATTTGTGTGTTTTAGTGCCACTCTCTGGACATTTCACTTTGAAACTGCCGCAAAACGTGCAGTAAGGTGTGTAATTACGATGTAGCAGAAATGTATATATAGGGACGCATTTTCATGAGTCTGAGATGTGTAATCGTCCACACACACTGCATTCCGGCCAGAGATGTATGTGTCCTGCACATGTGTGATCAGCGGCGTGTGGTTTGGGTGGTGAGCTGCATGGTGCAGGGGAGACCCGTCTCTTGACAGCAACCTCCCCCAGTGCATCCTGGGAAAGCAGGAAGAATGCGAGGGAGGGAAAGAGTGAGGGATGATGGTTTGTAGTTGTTAATTCATCTTGAGATTTGAAGGGAGAAGCTGCTACACTCGTTGAGCAGGCTCAGATGCAGAATTGCAATTCAAATATGAATATAAAGAACTACTGTAGAAATTAAAATGAAAATGAACTGCAGAAAACTGTTGGGTCAACAAAGTGAAAAAATGCTAAGAAGTCTTGAAGGTTAAAGGCTAAACAGATTGTGGTTGTAGGCAATGCGCTGCAGAGACTAACTGAAACTGTCATCATCCACATGACATTTCCACACATGCTGTTATACTGAGAAAAAAAATCAAGCTTCTTAATGATTAAATCAGATGAGATTTATTTTTCTATACAGGGCCATTTCTGCATGTCCTACAGTGATGGTACATCAGAGTGAGACAGTGATTATAGCTGGAGGGATTTGTACTTTACTGATTGACAGGTTCAGGGGTTTGAACTGAGGTTAGTACGGCTGATTGATCCACTTTCCCATGATTCTTTCAAACAGCAGATTTATTTAGGGGATTTTTTGGCCGATTAGCACCAGCTTTACCCCAGATTAATGTTGTTATTGCAATATGTAGGTATATAAATAGGGGCATGTGGGGCAGATGACACAAGGACTTTATCTCAGTAATGATATGGAGTGTCAAATGTCCAATGATGCAAATGCTTGTTTCCTCTAGTAGTGGTTTGTTGGTTTTAAACATCTAGTTTAAAACTGTCATAAATTACACTCATATTTTGGAATTTGTAGATTTTACTTGAATTGTGCTCTCAGTATAGGAGTATTTTCAGGTTGGGGCAAGTTGCCATGTGTTGAAAATGATTTCTGTTGGGCAAAGCAATAATGTGCTTTAATTTTTTGTGTATGCGACCTTTGTCCAGTTTGTGTTTTATTATCATTTTAATGTTTAAACTTGATTTTTAATACAATGGGAAACAAAGGGAAAAAATAAAGCTTTGAAAAAAAAAGTCAAAATTCTGAGATGCTACATCAAATAAATAAATAATTGAGATAAAAGTATAATTATGACAAAAAGTTGAAATTATGACAGTAAATCGTAATGATGAGGTAAAGGGTTGAAAATGAGATAAATCATAATTATGACATTAAAATTCGCAATTACGATAAAGTCATACTTATGACATTAAAATTTGAAATTCAGTCAGTGACAGTCAAAATCGAGACACTACAACATAATTATGAGATAAAAGTTTGAAAAGTTTGAGATAAAAGTTTGTATATGACATTAACATTTAAAATTGAGATAAAAAGTCATAATTATGACATTAAAATTCAAAGTTGAGAAAAAAGTCAAAATTATGACTGACACACTATATAATTATGAGATAAAAGGTTGAAATTGAGATGAAGTCATAATTATGACATCAAAGTTCTAAATTAAGATAAATTCAAAATTGACATTAAAACTCGAAATTACGATAAAGTCATAGTTATGACATTGAAATTTGAAATTAAGTTAAACAGTGACAAAATCAAAATTGAGACACTACAACATAATTATAAGATAAAAGTTTGAATATTACATTAAAATTTTAAATTGAGACAAAAAGTCGTATTTATGACATTAAAATTCAAAGTTGAGAAAAAAGTTTAAATGATGACAGTTGAAATTACGACACTACATCATAATTATGAGATAAAAGGTTGAAATTGAGAAAGTCATTATGTCATCAAAATTCGAAATTGAGATAAGTCATTTGAAAAAGTTGAAATTGTGACGCACTACAAAATTATGAGAAAAAAGTTTGAAATTGAGATAAAAGTCATAGTTATGACATTAAAATTCGAAACTGGGATAAAAACTCAAATGTATGACTTGAAATTATGACACACTACATCATAATCATGAGATAAAATGTTGAAATTGAGATCAAAATTCAATCAAAATTAATCAAAATTAAGATGAATTCATAATTATGATATTAAATTTCAAAATTAAGTGAACTAAAAAAGAAATTGACACACTACAACATAATTATGACTTTTATCTCAATTTCAAACTTTTAGCTGAAAATGATGTTGTAGTGTGTAATAATTTCAACTTTTTCAGTTGACTTCTCAATTTTGAATTTTCATGTCATAATTATGACTTTTATCTCAATTTCAAACTTTTAGCTGAAAATGATGTTGTAGTGTGTAATAATTTCAACTTTTTCAGTTGACTTCTCAATTTCGAATTTTCATGTCATAATTATGACTTTTATCTCAATTTCAAACTTTTAGCTCAAAATTACGACATGAAAATTCGAAATTGAGATAAAGTCATAAATATTCAAAGTTGAGGTAAGTCAATTTACGGTTGAAATTATGACACACTACAACATAATTATGAGATAAGTTTGAAATGGAGATAAAAGTCATAATTATGACATTAAAATCCAAAACTGAGGTGAAAAGTCATTATGACATTAAAATTCAAAATTGAGATTAAAAACTCAAAATTGAGATAAAAGCTCATAATTATGGCAACATTTTTGAAGACGTACTATTATGTGTTTTTGCTTTTCAGAAGAATCAACCTACTAATGCTGTCTAAAAAACGTCTCTATATATTATACTGAATTAGTAAATATTCAAACATTGAATAAATGGCACACTTCACCTTTAAGAGCTTTTGTTCTGGAATCACCTCACACCTCTATGTGAGCTCAATAAATTCAACAGAATCAGTGTGATTTAGACTTGGGTTTCCTTCTGTGAGACTTCAATTCCAGCGTGGGTTTGGCCTTCGCTGTGATTGGTGATACCACCCCTGTTGTTGGCGCCTGTTCATATTTTAAGATTGATTTTCATTTTGAGAAATGAAAACCTGCAAACGCTGGGGTGAGCTGAATTTTTTCTTTAGTTTCCCACAGTTTAGTCAGACGACCGCACTTCGTGCAACAAACCTCTGCGGAGCTTTTAAGCGAAGGGCATTTTTACACAGTACAGATATATCATTAACCCTCTAGACTCGACCTCGGAGATGCTTACCATTGATCTTTTATGTGGCCTGTGGGATCCCACCGTTCTTCCATTCGACGGGACACAAGGGGCTTGGGAATGCAGCGCCAATTGCTCACCAATTTAGCGACTGCAGAAGTAAGCAAAAGCGAGCTGATCGTGTGGAAAGCAGCACCAAACGACGTCTCATATAACTCTAATTAAAGAGCCATTCAGGGCTCTGTTCTGCTGAAAGCATTTCCAGACCTGTATCTCATCCCCCTCTCCTCCATCCTTGGTAATTTTTTTTTTCGTTCGTTCGTCTTACGGTCCCAGTGGGGTGACTATCGGTGAGGTATTTCCTGCAGTAAGTCTTTCCTGCGTGGCTCTCGCGCTCTGCCCAGGGAGCCGTGAACCAAAGCAGGCGCCCAGACTGACAGCAACAGGCCAGCAGAGAGAGAAACCCAAGCTTCGTCTTGGAACCGCGTCCACGCTACGTCTCCCAGACTCAAAGCCAACATCAGCTTGCCTTCTTTTCTGTGCTGCCTCGCAGGCAAGGGTGACCCAAAAACAGAAACACGTATTGGGGTGAATCTCACAAAGACATTGTCTCCATCACATTTCATTTAGCAAACTTGTTTTCTTTGTGATTTTTTTTTTTTAATGTTTTTGTTTAAGTTCGTGAGTATGCATTAACTAGTACACTCTTTGTGTAATTTAGATGTATCTCAAAATATGAATGAATGAATGAATGAGGCATTGATATAGCGCTTTATATGTATATGTCATATATATGTGACCCTGCAGGGCTCGACAGTGCGAGCATTTCACTCGCATTTGCGACTAAAAATAGATGTGTGCGAACTGGAAAATGTATTTAGGAGCACAAGTGC
>JAFVLL020030981.1:0-25782 GCA_021397915.2 Tor tambroides
AATGCATCTTTTTCATTATCGACATGGATATTAAAATCGCCAACAATTAAGACTTTATCTGCAGCCAGTACTAACTCAGATAGAAAATCAGCAAATTCTTTAATAAAGTCTGTGTGGTGCCCTGGTGGCCTGTATACAGTAGCCAGTACAAACATCACAGGGGATTTATCACTAACACGTGTTTCTCTAGATAATGTTATACGCAGCACCATAACTTCAAATGAGTTATACTTAAAGCCTGTCCTCTGAGAAATATGTTTTATCTTCTTCCTGTGAACATAAAGTTGCAGTTAAAGGTTGTAAAGATTGCAGCACCTTCATTCTTCTGAGCTGTAAATGCATTTTATGAGATGATATGAGTTGCATCCCAATGAGAAGATTATCATTACGCAAAATGAAGAAAGTTCCGTTTTTGTGTCTTAACAATACAAATTCATTTGTTTTTCACATCATGTATTTAAAATATTCTCTAATTGGGCTCTGTTCCCGTTTTGTTCCTGTGAGAAGTACAGTATTTCTGTTCACAGGTGCGTCAGTCAGTCCCTCAGGACACTTATTAGTGTACATTAAAAGTGCACTTGGTCTCCCACTGCATTTAAAATCAACATCTCACCCTGTGAACGGCCTGTAAAAGGTCTTAATGCTACACAAATGAAGATGCTCGTTAGAGAGAGACATAATTATGATCTCGGGCCAGATGTTCTTCTAAATGAGATGATCTGGCCACGAATGTGATCTTATGAACATCATGTGATCCTTTTCTCAGAGAAATTGATTTTTAACCATAACTGATAAACTGTTAAAGACAGAGCTGTTGTGAGCTCTGAGGCTATGCTTTGTTGAAGCATCTGTTTGCTTTAATTCAACTTATTTTTTTTTAAATAATTGTGTTCATTAGTCACACCCACTTTTTCCCATTTATTTTTCTCATAGAAATTTGTTTAAAAGTCTTGGTTAAAGCGCTAAAAGCTACAAACCAAACCAAACCAAGCACTTTCGTTTGTAGCAGAAAACTACTTGAATATCGGACAAAAAAAAAGACAAAGACAGGAGACTGTGAACTCAACGGCTTTAGTGAGGGAAAGAACTACAATCCCATTATGCATTGCAAATAATCAAATTAAAAATGACAGAGAAATATAAACCTATTAACTAAAGTTGTTAGTTTTATGCATTTTAAGTTCATATATACTGTATGCATATATATAATGCATATTTAAGTATTTTAAGAGCATAGCATGACTTAATTACATCATTTGCGGTGCATCAAGAAATCTCTTGCCGCTCACTGCGACTCTCTGATTGGTGGAGTTTTCTGTAAAGCATCGTGGGTAATGTAGTTTTCACCACAAATTCTGCTATTAAACAATTATTTTAAACATGAGTTGAATTAATGCAAACAGATGGCTTTAACAAAAGCATATACAATCAGTTAACAATCTCAAAGCTCACAACAGGTCTGTCTTAATGGTCAACCAAAATATTTTCATATTTGTATATACAGTATATATATATATATATGCCTATTTTGCAATAACCTCAAATATATTGTTTCTATAGACACAATCAACAACTTTAAATGAATACTTTCATATTTCACCAATGTTTTAAATTCAATGAAATCATTGGCAGTGCTTCGTGGGATTGTAGTTCTTTCCCTTATTAAAGCCATTAAGTTCACAGTGTTGAATCTTTGTCTCTTTGTCTGTTTTTCATTTCCTTTTTTGCTTCAAATCAAAGTTTGTAATGTTGTGATTCTCTTTGTAGCTGATTGGTTTGATTCATGAATCATAACACTTTAACCAAGACTTTTTAACATCACTATGGGAAAGATGAATGGGAAAAACACTTCGGGAACCAGCGCCACTGAAAAAGTGCACTAATGCACTCCGTAGAAGAAACTCTTGATAAAATTTTTTATCAAAAAATAAATAAATTTATATAAATAAAATTATTAAATATTTATTATTTTTTTTATTATTATTAAATAATAAATAAATGTTATCAATAAATTTTGATTGCAATGAACTGGATTGTGTCGGTGGATTTGATCTGATGTTCAGCGTTCGTTGTCTCTGTCGACTGAAGTCTTTGATTGACTGACAATGGCTGCCGCTCACGTTTTAGTACGCAAGAGCAATCGCAAGCTTCCGACCCTCTCACTTGACCTTTGACCCCGAGTGACCTGTGGGTGGCCCCCAGCAGGACCCTGGGAAACCGTTCGGAGTCTGTTAAGGTTCAAGTTAAAAACCCAAACTTCAATTCAGCCTGAAGTCATAAAATATTCATGAAAGTTACGTAAAGGAGCAATTCATGGAGGTCAAAGTCAACATGCACTCTTAAAAATAATCACTCCAAACACTATTTTTGGTTCCCTAAAGAACCTTTCAGTGAACAATTCTTAAAAGAACCATTTTGTCTTAGTCTGTAGAACATTTGAATCATTTAAAGAAACTTTTTCCAGTCTAAATTACCTTGTAAGGTTCCATGGATGTTCAAGGTTGTGGCGATTGTAAAAATAGCATCAGCAGTTGTTTTTGTTGATTGAAATTAGAGCACCAAACAGAATGGTCTGATTTTAGCTTTATAAAATTACATAAAACCAAAACAAGTAAAGAATTTAAAATGGTGTAAAACATAAAAATGCAGTTCCTTTTTTAAATCAAATTATGTCAATGTAATCTTAAGATAAAGTAAAATCTACCAAAAGCAATTAATAGCAATTTTGCAACTGAATTCAGAGTAAAATGTTGTATGAATTATGAGTTTTAAATTCAGCAATTGTGTAAATGTTTTAGCTACCTTTAAGTACTCTAAAATATTAAATCATAACATATACATATGTCATGCAGTGTGGCATGTCTTCTCTGTCAAGAATTATTTTATACAGCATTTGGCTAATTCTCCTATAATTAATATGCACACTTAATAAGCTCTTTGAGAGAATACAGTAAATATTATTTGTAGCATTTAAAATTCTGTTACGACCACTTCAAATCAACAAGTGAAGACAGAATCAAAAATACCAAACAATTAATATTCTAGCATTGTTAAAATACACACTTCATATGTATCTGTGTATATATTAGTTGTCACGAAATTCATCAAAGTTCGTTTACCCCCAGAAAACTTGGAGTACACAACATGGCACCATTCTGAGATACTTTTGCAGCATTTAAAATTCTATTCTGAAACCACTTCAAATCAACAAGTGAAGACCAGAATCAAAAATACCAAACAATTAATATTCTAGCATTGTTAAAATACACACTTCATATGTATCTGTGTATATATTAGTTGTCACGAAATTCATCAAAGTTCGTTTACCCCCAGAAAACTTGGAGTACACAACATGGCACCATTCTGAGATACTTTTGCAGCTTGATGCTGGTTGCTATTCACTGCCATTATATGGACAAGCATGAGCAGGACATATCTTGAAATTGCTCCTTTTGTGGTCTGAAAAAGAAAGAAGGGCATATGGAATTAGAACAACACAAGGGTAAGTAAATGATGACTTAATTTTCATTTGGAGGTGAACAATCCCTTTAAAATACTCACTGAGTTCATTCAGGCGATGGACGTTCAAATGTCTTGCTGAATGTCTTTGTGCTACAGACATTACAGCTTGCAATCTTCCACAGTAAGGTTGGGAATCAAAAATCAATTCCAATTCCAGAATCAGATACTTTAGGTCAGGAATCGGATACTTGTTGTAAAATTAAAAAATTCAATTCCACCTATCAATTCCTGTGTGCACATCTTTTTTTAGGTGGCGAAAAGGGGCTGTTAAAAATGTATTTGTCTTTGAATCATTCATTCAAGAGATTCATTCAAAAACACTGATTCATCCAGTAATGAAACAAGTCAATCTTGAGTGAGTCATTGAATCATTCATTCAAGAGATTCATTCAAAAACACTGATTCATCCAGTAATGAAACAAGTCAATCTTGAGTGAGTCATTGAATCATTCATTCAAGAGATTCACTCAAAAACACTGATTCATCCAGTAATGAAACAAGTCAATCTTGAGTGAGTCATTGAATCATTCCATTCATAAATTCCATCAGATTTTGTTTAGTTGTCTAATATTTTTTCTTCAGAATTGTGAACCTCCAATAAAAAAAGTCTCAATTTATCCAGAATCATGCAGCTCTATTTTGCACACAAACAGCTCTTAATCGAGTCCAGTTTTTATGTAGCCGGCTGAGTTTTGTTCATGGTTTTGCAAAAAGAGACACAGAATAAATATGTTTGATATCTAAATATCTGACTTCATTTTTTTAACCACACTGGAATCGAAACTGGGAATCTATAAGAATCGGAATTGGAATTGATAAAATTCAAATGATATCCAACCCTAATTAAAAGGCAACAAGCTTTTGTCTTGAAGCGGGCACCAAGCTTGACATTGGTTTTTACTGTTCTGGAACGCAAGCCATTAGTAAGCTCGACCTGAGAGAGAGTTCTAGAGATTAAGCGGTTAGGATGAATTGGCTTTGGAATGAAAAATGCTGAACATCAGGGTCAAGTGAAAGATTTAGCCAGTCAGACAGATACTGAACGGCCTCTCTGAGCTGAGCCAGCAAGAAAATCAATCGCTCCAGCTGCTTTCCATGACCTAAAATGGAATTGCATTACTCCGCACTGTTCATCAAGCTAATGGAATGAGTTCCTGACATGACTGTTTGTAGGGAAAGTCACTGAGGGCTTCTCTAGTGCTTTATTCATCTGACAGTTTCAAGCGATTGCAAAGACAGGTGCACCTCCAGACAGGTGTTCTCATGGTCTGAGATCAAGGGGTTCAGCCACCTGAAACCTGCGTTTACTTCACATTAAATCCCAACTCTGATTCTCCTTAGCGTAAGCCTGAAATTCCACGGCTCTTGGAACGCCAGAGTGGCTTGTCCATTCTCTTCCTATCCTTTCAAAGGTGAGTTCCCAGGCTTAGCCCTGAAGACAGTATCTTGAGATCTAAACTTCCCAACCCTGTGGTCTTACTCAATGTGTGGCTTTAGAAAGATGGCTTTGTTGACAATACGGCCCTCTATCCTGATGGCCCTTCGTATCCGTGAAAGAAACACACAAAACTTAAAAAGCAAAGAGAAGTATCAGTCAATCAGTCTTGGTGACCATTCGTCGGTTGTATTTACTCTCGGAGAGTGTATTGTGGCTAAATAAAGATGATTGTTTGCTATTGCATTGGTCCAATGGCTTGTTGAAAGATCCATCGGTGTAAAAACATAATCATGTGTCAGTTCTGTCAGGGACTCGCTGAAGCTAATATTAAACTTTCTGTGAATTTCTCGAGTTGGTTTACAAGCTCTGGACACTCTGAAGAGACCTAGGGCACTTGTACATGGCCACATAAACCTAGCAGAACAGTTTCACACAATTTAACCTCACTGGTCAATATAGCTGACCTGTGTCTTCCAGAGCCCTGGAAACATCAGATTAGAGTAACTTTCCATCAGACTCATGACAAACGAGGAGCGCACCGTTGCCACGTCGCCTCATGCAATCTTTGCTTCTTTTAAAGGCAAACTAGTACCAAACGTGCACAAAGCATCTATGATATTGATAGGGTTGAGTAAGCGTACACAGCCCTGTTTCCATCTTTTCTTAATTCATGTCATTTTTTCCATATGTGCAGACGATTTGCACTGAACTTGACCTGGACAAAACAGCCTTATGAATTAGGCAACATTTTCCAATTTGGCAATGCGGTTTTCTTTAACTGTTATAAAGTGGCTGGTAATAGGACGTTTTATATCGTGCAATTGTAGAAATGTCAATAGTAGACCGCTATACCATTTACATTGGGGTAGATCCAATTTTTCAATGATTTTTAAAGAATATATACCATTTCCCATTATACCAAGTTCTGGATGGTTTTCAAAGTAAGGAATGCTAAGGGTTAATGACGACATACGGTATGCTAAATTAATTTTTTAGCATCATTAGCCAAAGGGGTGGGCAATATCTCAGTAGACACGATTAACTGGTAGAAATTTGTGATTTGTGAAACACATGATTTTAAGCCTTTGAAATGCAATCAGCAAGCGTAAGATAACTCATCTTGCTATATGTTCATGAGAGTATCGAACAAAGTTATTTTTGCCGCTTTTGAATGGTTAAATACACATTTGTATGTATCAAAATGCCCATCTTTGCAAGTTTCCTCTTAAACAGTAATTTAGGTCTTAAGAGAAAGCAAACAGCTGAGAACGAAAACTCATGTGTAACAGTATGTTGGATCTGGGCAGCTCTTAAAGTGACAGCAGTCTAATATTCCTGGGGCCTGTACCATGATGGTAGATGAACAAATTCAGAGTTATAGGATAAGTTTCGAGTTGACAAAATCAAACCACTCCAATCTGGCTTTGTTGGTACTACGAAGCTGATCATTTAATCTCTCTGTCAACTCAGGCTTGATCCTGACTTAATGGAGCGGCACGTGAATGTGTGTGACACTAACGACGAACAGCCAATCACAACACAGAGCAAGTGTGATTCACTTCTCGCGAGAGAGCCAGCGAGATTCAAAACTCTTTTGTTAAAGGTTAACAGATTAAAGAATATGATGAATTTAAATGCATTTCCATTGAAGTACTTGTCCATGAAAGAGGACAAATAAAGGAAATTATCTTGCTCTATCAGTGAAGTTACAAGTGAAACGTGAAGTTAGTTTGTATAGTAGATAATATATAGTGATAGAGACTCAAACATGTAAGGTCACATGTAGCCATTTTAAAAGCGTTATCTATTGATTCTACCACATTTATATTACATATGATATATTAATATTCATTTAAAATAAATGCTTTATAATAATTGTTAAACTAAAAGTGCTTGTGTGTAATGGAGTAATAATAATATAAATCATGTCATAATTATATAAATCATATGTAAATTGTAATTATCATTAAAGCCAGACAATTTTGTTGTTTTGTTTTTTTTAAGGTACTTCATAATGACCTTTAATTTGTAGGAAGAGAAACTGGGGGAATGACTTTTTTGTGTCAGACATGTGTCACTTTGCTCACATCTGATTGGTCCAATTTCACTTTGAGATCTCTAACTCAGAACATAAGCTGCCCCGGAGCGGGTTAGCCCTGGAGTGTAAGTTACTATGGCAATGAACGCAGCTAAAAGCCAAGCCACTTTCATGGTACCTAAAACCCAGGGTTGGTGCAAACTAAACTGAAACTGACCTGGCTAGCCAGCTAATCCGGCTTCATGGTACAGGCCCATGCTGTCTGTCATTCATGTTAATCAAACAACAAAAGAGAAAAAAATCTCTCACTGCTCTTGACTAAATCACTTTTATAACTTTAATAAGAAATATATATTTAATTTACACCGTGAAGAATATGAAGTGTTTTTATACATTTGATTACTTTATACAATATATGTAGCATTTCTTATTTATTTGTTCTACTGTTTTTTTGTTGCTGTTGTTTTGTCCTATTGCTTGCATTTAGTTTCTTATTATTTATTTGCTGACTGTTTACTTGTCTTCAGTGAGCTGAAGTTTTTATTTATTTATTTTTAAATTTAGGCTAGTATTACTTTTTTGTGTTAGTAACACTGGTGACAAGAATTATGAAATTTCTACGGTATCAAACGTTTTGATGTCGTAAATATCTTATTCAAAGCAAAAATCACTACATTGTGATATATATTGTTACTGTGAAATAAAATGACATACCGCCCATACATAATAAGCAGCTTAACCGACTACAGTGCAAACTCTCTAGGATATTTCAAGTGCCGACGGACCTGCTGACCTGAATGCATGTTAAAGTCATTTTCTTGCTGCTCTGCTTAGCTTCTCATGACTTTCCATGCTAAACGCAATTTGCATGTAAATGCAATGTTAAAATGCTTATGTATATATGTTCGTGGATTCAATTAAAACTGGTAGCATGTGAAGGCAGGGCCGCTGGGCCCCGGACATACTGCAGGCGTCCCCACCCAGCAGGCTTCAGACTCTGACGTCGCAGCTGAATGCGTCTGCGCTCTCAGGTTTCAGTCTGGCCAGCAGCTGCAGTTTTCTCATGCACTGGCCTTCAAACTCCTCATACGGGAGCGCTGGATGTCGCCCACTGCTGATCTAGAACCAGTTCTTCTGACTCGCACAGTGACCCTGATGAAGTCAAACTGGCTTCAGATCAGTTAAGATCAAACTAATCCTTTTCAGGTGCATTTGAGGGTCTGTTAAATGTGATGCTAAACTCTTACATGCAAGTACTGTGGCAGTAGGTGTGGTACTGAAAGACAGATATTCATACACTACCAGACAGTTTTTGAACAGTAAGATTTTTTTTAAAAAGAAGTCTCTTCTGCTCACCAAGCCTGCATTTATTTGATTCAAAATACAGCAAAAACAGCAAAATTGTGAAATATTTTTACTAATTAAAATAACTATTTTCTATTTGAATATATTGTAAAATGTAATTTATTCCTGTGATTTCAAAGCTGAATGTTAGCATCATTACTCCAGTCACAGGATCCTTCAGAAATCATTCTAATATGCTGATTTACTGTTCAAGAAACATTTATTTTTATTATTATTATTACTATCATTATTATCAATATTTAAAACAGTTGAGTAAATTTTTTCAGGATTCTTTGATGAATAGAAAGATCCAAAGATCAGCATTTATCTGAAATAAAAAAGCTTTTGTAACATTATACTCTATACCATTCAAAAGCTTGCTGTCAGTATAATTTTATTTTTTATTTTTTTAAGGGAAAGAAATGATAGAAATTAATTATTTTATTTAGCAAGGATGCTTTTAATTGATCAAAAGTGGAGATAAAGACATTTATAATGTTCCAAAAGATTTCTATTTCAGATAAATGCTGTTCTTCTGAGCTTTCTATTTGTCTAAGAAACCTGAAAAATTCTACTCAACTGTTTTCAACATAATAAAAATAATAAATGTTTTTTAGCGGCAAATCAGCATATTAGAATGATTTCTGAAGGATCATGTGACTGGAGTAATGATGCTGAAAATTCAGCTTTAAAATCACAGAAATAAATTACATTTTAAAATATGTTCAAATAGAACAGTTATCTTTAAAAAACATTAAAAATCTTACGGTTTAAAAACTTTTGACTGGTAGTGTACATCACAAAATTACCATGATACTTCAAGAATACCATGACATTGCAACAGTACAAGTCCCAAAAAACCTGTTACTACCATTGCACTTTTCAATTAGTGAAACTGCATAGTTTAAAACAGCCTTATATGCTCTGGTACCTCAGAACCAACAGGGAACGAGGAATCTTGTCAGCAAAAATAATTTAGGGTGACTAAAAGACAATTCATTCCAGGTTTCATTGGCTGTGTTTGGCCCTTGCCTTCATCAAATACTATCCTGCAATGTTTTGGACCTGTGACAGCAGACAGCTGTGTGGTGTTTTGTTTATTAACAGCTGAAAACCTTTACCTCCATATGGCTTATGAGATGCACTGACAGTTTAGTAGGGGGTCAACAGGGTTTCACGGGTCTACATCAATGCATAGAATAATCTGAAAGCCAATGACATCATCTTGACTGCAAGAAAAATGCTGAAACAAGAAATATTCTACAGCTTTTTCACAGCAGGTCACAGCCAAAAGGTGTTTGTGACAACATAGAAAATAATCTTGACTAGCAACCTGATAATGCACCAAATTCCAGTACCAAACCACTGGAGTAACCACAGAAAAGCATGCCGTTAACTCATGCACACGTTAACTATATCTAATAATGTGATTTCCACAGAGGCAGAGCAGTTTCTTCATGATGGCTCTTATCCTGCTGACTGGAGAGTTTCACGCAGTGCAGATTGGGAAGAGAAGGAATGTTGCTTCATTCCCTAGAGGCAACAGCCGAGACAACTGCTGCTCTATTTGTGAACTGCAACCAAAATAACAGGTTAGTGTATTGGGTGGGAAATGAATTTTATGGCTAATCGGTGGCTAGAATAGGGGTCAGCGTCCATTAGAAGGGTCTAAGTGTCGCTAATGTGAGCGAAGTACCCCAGGGCTCTGTGTCTGGCACGCTAGCTTTTCCTAATTAGCTGCGCTGGCTAAACATGGGCTGCCTCAGACAATCTGATCTGGCCCTGATGGTATTAGAGGGACAGCTTATTTAGAGAGATAGCTAAAAGTAGGCAGAAAGCATCTCTTTGGATTCATTGTTTTAATTAGCCACATTTGAAAAGCTGCTATTGACATGATTTACAGACATAAGGCTCTAAGTGGGAAAGTTTTACCTGTTGGCATCAATGGATGCAATGATTACGCTGATGATGGAGATGCGGATGAGATGTTCAGCTGCAATCCCTCAACACTTGATACTTTACTCACCAAAAACACTTTACCGAAGGTCCATGTTCAAACGAAGCTGTTTCCTTTGAAAATGGCAGTTAATTAAATGCAAAAAGGGCCATCTGTCAAATTCTGGATGTATTTTCCTATCATGATGGACAACCGCTGATCTATTTCAAACCTAAAGAGCCAGAACAGAAGTATACTAAATGCACTAAAAATGCTTAAAACATAAATATATTTACTTTTTTAGCAATAAAATTGTAAATATTATTCTTATATTTTAAATAGTTCATAAGTCTGTTTTCTATGTATGATGAGTATATTTAAAAGTGTATGAAAGTACTACAGGTGGTAACTAAATACATTTTTTAAAATACAGAGATAGTATGTTAAAACCACATTTTAGTTCATATTCCTGGTGTCTCAAAATAGCACAGTTGAGTATACTTACAGTAGATGATCTTAAGATAATCTTATACTAAAGAATAATTTTTAGTATATTAAGTACAAAATTAGTGCATGATAGAGCACTTCTACTGTCTACAAAGGGAACATTTTCCCTTCGTATGGGAAATGATTTGGAATGCTCTATATTTTGTATATTACAACATTTTACTAATGAATTGCAACAAACTTTAGGATTGCTTTCACCAGAAAAAAACAATACATTACAAAAATGTAAAGTAAAAGCTTTTTTTTTTGCGATATTTAAAGTGCTCTTTAGTTTTGGTGGTATGTGTACAGATCCCAACTGAAATGCAGAATCTTTGTTAAAGGGGGATTTTCTCTGGAGGAAACCTTTAATACACATCTGACCCACAAGCATAAATCCCCAGGTCATCAGGAAGACCAAATCTCTGCTGTTTAGGGTAACGAAACATATTTATCCCCTTGTGGTCTTGCCCTGCAAATCAAAGGCTGTGAAACAGCTGACCAACTTAGTATTTACATTTTCTATGCTGATGTGAACATATCAATAATGGATGTACACGACTGCATGTTTAGAGAGCGTGGAGCCAAACTCTTTCATTGCAGTCATTTCTGGTGCACCTCACCTGAACTGCTTTGTGGGACTGAAAATTATGGTTAGGGCTCCGGTGTCTGCTTACATGGGTCATTTAGACTAGTTCACCAAATCAAAGAAAAGTCTGTATCCATTTGTCTGGACTCAGAGACCCCGTATGCTGAAAGACATCCAGAAACACTAGCCAAACCACGTAAACTACACAAGCCAAAGCTTAAGACTGTGTCGCTTCATAGTGTTTGGCCATATATGTTCTCCATGACCACCTACGGTGCCTAGTCATCTGGGTGATAATTAATTTTTTTTTCAAATGGTTATATTTTTAATTATTTTAATAATTTGTTACTCATTGTTATGAATTAGAAGATATTACAGTCCATAACAATATAATAATTTATGTAAAAAGTCTCTTAAATAGCTGAAAATCATGATTTCTTGTTGTCTGAATTAGTCAGTGTATTTTTTCCATCATTGTGTAATCAAAATATTTTAATTTATTTTTCTTTTGGTAATATTTCATTCATTTTATTTATAAAAGCCCCAAATAGTCATTTACTTAATTCTACAACATTAAATAGTTTAAAATATTTTAATAATGTAAAATATTTCAATCTAAAAAGTTCTTACACCAAGAGTTATTTTGTAGAAGTCAACACTGTTGCTACAATATCAAAAGGAAATCAGGATTCATTACTGATCACACATGGGGTTATTTAAAGGTCTTTTAATTATGATTTCATTCGTGCATTAGCATTTATACTAGCAAGTGGAGTTTTTGGCAAAAAAAAAAAAAAAAAAAATAGAATTGTCAATTCTGTTACCAAGGTAGAGTAACAATGCTGACAGTGTAGGTAACAGAACTGACAGTCCACCGAATAATTCTGTCAATTCTGTTACTTTCAGGGTCAACTCTGTTTATGAACTATTTTCTCCAAAAAAAAAAAAATTGTTTAAAATCTCATAAACATTATTGAGATGCACACTTTTTTTTTTTTTTACTCGATATTGTATATAATACATTTTCAGATGAAAAAGTATTTGCTCCAAGTGTGTGGTTCTGTGAAGAAATAGTTTTTGTTTTTTTTGTTTTTTTAAGGTATGCATAGTTGAAATATTATCTCAGTTTCAAGTGTTGGAATGTAAGGACTGTTTGTTTAATGAAACAAGAAGGATTTTTCCTGTTATGGTTTATTGTTATTGCTACACATTGCCTAATTTATCCATAACAGAGTTGACAAACATCTGTTTTTCCATTAGAAGTAAAAAAAGAAATTAACTTGTGTTTGGCAAGCACTGAATTAGTAAAACTGAATATGTTTTTTATAAGATACTGGAAAGAATTTCTGTTAGTGAACAGTTTTTTTCCCTTAACTTTCTAAAATGCCAAATGTACCTCCAATTATAAAATCACCCATCTAACAGAGAATATATTTGTCTCCAGACTTTTTATTTATTGCTATTTTGCAGCATATTTTGCATGATTCCTGAAGAGTTGTTTTGTTACAGGAGAAAAAAAAAATCCCAGTTGCACATTGACCCAAATCTAGACTTGTGGTTGCACCAGTAAACAACTTGTTGCCGTATTTTCCCTGCAATTGCTAGATCAGCATTAAAGCGCATGACGAACCAGCCTGCTGGTCAAAGTTTGCTGATCCAGCAAAAGCTCCCCTCAGGAAATGAAGCACTTTGGTGGAGACATCTAATATGTGTCTAAATCAGGATCAAACCACATATTTAAGCAGTGAATGGGCCAATAGCCCAGCCCAGCTAATATCTTTAATGAGTCTCTCTCCTATTGTCGAAACGCCCAACCCAACCTTGGCTGCCAGTTAAAAGCAGGATTACTCAACTAATCCCTGGAGAAGTGTTGGGCCGCCCTCCCCGTCTCCATCAGCTGGAGTGTTTTACAGGTGTCTGCCTGCATTTGCATTGATGTAGACCTTAAACGTGGAGCACACAATGTAACATTTACAAAGAAAACCACAATGCGTGTCGGGGAAACCGATTTGGGATCTCGCTGACGTTGCAAAAACTACTCAGTCACTGCACTGCAATGTCTGATGAGCTTTGGAGAAGGACTACACTTATTACATAAAGTATTCAAACTAAGATGGTAACTGTAACTTTAAAAGCATTTTTATGAAAAGTAGCATTGCTGATCCTGATTTGTGACCCTGGACCACAAAACCAGTCTTAAGTGTCAATTTTTTGAAATTGAGATTTATACATCATCTGAAAGCTGAATAAATGATCTTTCCATTGATGTATGGTTTGTTAGGATCGGACAATATTTGGCCGAGATACAACTATTTGAAAATCTGGAATCTGAGGGTGCAAAAAAATCAAAATATTGAGAAAATCACCTTTAAAGTTGTTCAAATGAAGTTCTAAGCAATGCATATTACTAATCAAAAATGAAGTTTTGATATATTTATGGTAGGAAATTTACAAAATATCTTCATGGAATATGATCTTTACTTAATATCCTAATGATTTTGGCATAAAAGAAAAATCAATAATTTTGATCCATACAGTGTATTGTTGGCTATTGCTCCAAATATACCCCAGCGAATTCAGACTGCTTTTGTGCTCCAGGGTCACCTTTGAGGTTCGTCTTCAATCCTGCTCCTGGGGACCTATTTCCAGGTCGAAGACCTCTGTTCTAGATCATGCTGATAAAGTCTAGAGTGTATTTCAAATAGGGCTGGGCGATATAGCCAAAAAAAAATTTCATATCAGTCGATACCGATAATTATCACGATAAATTTCAGATCTTTATTTCTTTCAAGTTTAAAGGCAGATTTTTGCTCAGTGAAAGTTGCAGAAACCAGTTGGTCAAACACTTTTTTCCCACATTTTTGAATTCTTTACACTTTTCCAGTCATTTTTCCTTAACAAAATAAATATTTCAACAGAAAAATTAATTTCTTAGTTTCTGCATGTTCTAATGAGAAATATTGTTTCAAATCACGAAACAGGTTTGTGTTGCATGACTTTGATAAGGCATATCTTCAGCACAGTTTGCAGTGCAGGCTGAAATATTAATAATATTACATTTTTCTCTCTTAGAAATGCTCATTTGTCAGTAGCTTGAGTTAGGACACAGATATAAATTTATGTTCATTAACCAAAGCAGAAGCATCTGTAACAACCTCATTTTTATATGGTGAATTTTTTATTTGGTGAGAGTTTTGATCTAAATGTATGCTACTTTTTCAACATGATATCTACAGTTAAAACCACACATACAGCACCTCAACACCATGGTAAAATGTAACTATATGGTTTCTTTGTATTTGTATGAAAAACAGTAGTCTAAATACATTTAGTATAAATGCACAAACACTATGGGCCAGGTTTACTAACAGCTTGCACCAAATTGATTGTAAGACAGGCCTATCTCTATTGGACAGCTTCCAGAACCCCAAAGGCACAGAAAACCGATTTTCTTAGGGAAAAGTTATGCACTAATACCCATTTTCTGTCTAATGTCTTTCAATCCAGTTCCTGAACTGCTCTTAGGGATGGAAACTGCTCTTCAACATATAACCTGTTGCGTTTTTTACGATCTCCGCAGGCAGTACGATACATTACCAACCGGGTCTGCTATGAGTATTTGATTATAGCATCTGTGCTCATGTGCGTAAGTGCTCGGGTTCGTAGGTCTATGAGTGTACCGCATATGTGTGTGATTTAAGACCTGATGAAAGCAAGCCAAGAGCAAACTTGATATTATCATCAACGTCGTGACCAGCTTGACTCACTCCACTGAGCCACGGCTTCAAAAACCACCTAAATATCCGTGTTAAATTCTGTTTTGGCATACTTGTAATGAAATAAAACCATGTTATTCACGACCTGCTCGAGTGCAAGCATTAATGCACGAACATGGCTATTCTTACACTGTGAAAACATTAAATATAAATGGTTCAGAGCTAGTCTCAACACTTTAGGCATGAAATGAGGTGTATTTACATTCAATGTTTGTGTTGAGTAAACTGAACAATTGAGTTTAAGTGCCGAACACATGTTGTCTAATGCTAAATGCAATTATGTGCCAAGACAATTATGAGTGTTGCGGACATTAATGGCCTTCTGAGGCTCTACAATCTGGATGCTTTCCACATTGTTTTAAGGGAAAGTAAATTCACCGTCCAGCATTGCAACTCTGAGGGCTAAAGGCCTCTTCATCGGACAGGTCACGTGGGAATTCAGCCCAGGTGGTTTTCATTTACACCCTCATCTGGAGAATACGTGCTCCTGCATCCAGACTTCCCTCTCTCTCCTCATCCTTCTTTTCTTCACTCTTTCCTCTGCAGTCACCTGGTGGTGCGGGACGCCTACTTATTGATTTATCTCATTATCCTCACCTGTGTTTCCAGGTTGTAAAAGGCCGCTGAGCTGCAGATAATCTAGGGATGGATGAGAATGAGGTCACTGAGCAAATTATTTGCTCTGAATGACATACTGAATGACTTAACTCAAGGGTTTTGGGTTCAGCTTTACCTGGAAAGGACCAGACAGGACTCTATGTACACTGTTAGCATTCACTCTCAAAACCTATTAGATAGTGGTTCGTTTTTGAAACACCAGTTAAACAAAAATTTGAGGACCTAAAAAGGCCATAAAAGCAGTTTAATCGCATCCAATGTAAATAAACATATTTTTGGTTAATTTTGGGTAAACTTACTAATACTACCTGTTTGTCTGACCAAGTTTAGATGGCAGGCCTGTGTTTGGGAAACATGTTTGGACAAAATCTGCAATTGCATTTGGTGCCTTTACAGAAATTATACCCTTCACCGTTATTAAAGGAGAATTATATGCAATGTCGAAACCTTCAACCAAAACCAGTCACCAAAAATTACTTAAACGGTGTTCAGAACCAATCAAAACCCTTGGTGCCACAATTACATGTAGGACTTTAAGAAGTTTGCAAGTGATATTAGTTAATTCTGTTGACGGGGAAATCTTACTCAGTGCATGCGATGAAAGAAATGGAAAAGCCTACAGGATGTCCATTTTTTCCATAATATTATTCCTAGTTTAGATCCACAATATTCTACTAAACTGCTTCTCCACATCTCCTGTAAAGAAAGAGAGAACTGAATGTTATTATAATCAATAATAATCCAATACAATCAGCCATGCTGTGAAGTGACCGCTGGTTTATTTATAGCCAACTGAGCGCTGAGACAATGATTCAAATATGCGAATGAAGAGAAATAATTAGTATCAGATCTTTTATTTACCTCCAACCAGGGACCAGAAAACCGCACACAGCTTCACCCCCAGAAACTCTCACGGTCACGGTGGCCACACAGCTTCTCGGCCCCGCAGATGGAAGCTCTTGGCCCACCTGAGTGGGACATCCCATCTGGTTTGAATTATTGCCATGGATCACGGGTCCCAATGTGGCTCACATTAGGAAAAGCCACGGCGCTGCCCGGTCGGAAATTGATTCCTATTCTGTGCAGGATGATCTAATTACCCGACAATTCTTCAGTTACGAAGGCTCGACTAATAACATCCCACAAACTCCCCCGCAACCTCAGATGCCTCCCCTGTGTTTGCTCAAGATGCCCCTCGACTCACCATTACACACACACACACACACACACACTTCCTCTCAACTTACCTGCGCAAATTAGTGTTTCTGCAGTGAGATTTGACGTGACCACAGACACATTGATTGAGTTTTTGTGCATGCTAAGATGAAATTCATGGGAAATCTGGTTTTACTTAGTTTACTTGGTCTTTAGACAGATAGATAGAATGCAAAAAACTAATGATAGAATTAAAGGGATAGTTCACCCACAAATTAAAATTCTGTCATTAATTACTCACCCTCGTGTCGTTTCAAACCTGTAAGACCTTCGTTCATCTTCAGAACACAAATTAAGATTTTTGATGAAATCCGAGAGCTCTCTGACCCTCCATAGACAGCAACACAACTGAAATGTTCGCAGGTCCAGAAACGTAGTAAGGATATCGGTAAAACAGTCCATGTGACATCAGTGGCTCAACTTCAATTTTGCGAAGCTACGAGAATACTTTTTGTGTGTAAAGAAAACAAAAATAATATAATTTATTCAACAATTCTTCTCCCCCAAGTTACCATATTCCGCCATTTTAGAGAATTTCACAATGCATGTGTGCGCAATTTAGCTTCGCAAAGTTGAAGTTGAGCCATTGATGTCACATGGACTGTTTTACTGATGTCCTTACTACGTTTCTGGACCTGGGAACAGGTCACTGTCGTCAGACTTGCTGCCGTTTGCAGATGCACTCTCGCCTATTGAAGCTTGTTTCTTTTAAAAAAAAAGAATTATCATCTCGCAATTCTGACTTGCGAGATGTAAAGTCGATAAAAAGTTGCAATTATTTTGTAGCGGAAACAAGCTTGCCTGATCCTCGATCCTGATCCTCGTGTGTCATTCTCACCAGTTCTACAATAAACACCTTTTATACAGACCCAGATTACAGACCTCTCATTGACCAGCTGTACATATCCGCGTAATTCACAGAAACCTCACAGCTGAAGCTATAACGCAGATTGTCTAACTCTTTCACTGTATATGATGGAATGTATTTAAGATGAAATTAAATTGTATTATTTAATAATTTTATTGCATAACTTGTATATGGATCATATAATACAATTTATTCAACATACTTCAGTATAGGCTAGTTAGGATGAAATATGACTTTTAACATGATACAGAGTAAGTGGTTTTTGTGTACGTGTGGTTACAGTTGTTCCTAAATTTTTTCCATAAATTCAGAATAAATTACGAAATTTTTGGTGAATCGTGATTTGTTCTTAAAGTTGTTTGTACGCACATTTCATTCACAAATTTGTGTGTACGCATGTTTAGTGAATGAGACCCAATGTTACTCTAAGAAAACAGAAACAGCCTCATTAATGCCACTAAAGTACAGTAACAATCAACCAAAATAAATCTTTAACCATGCAATATTGTAGAGGAACCTCTAAATGGAGTCAACGAGCCCAATGACCCGAGCGCAGTGTGATTTCAACGTCAAGAGCGCTTCCAATCTTAATGAAATCTGATGCAATTTGCGTAATTTGCCTGTTCAGCTGGAGTGTGTGACGTTGGGAATTCTGTGTGTGCCCTTCAGATTTCCGAAATGATCCCTAATGCCGTTTTATCAGGTAGGCCTAATGAAAGGATCAGTGCTGTATCCTGACCCTGGGGACAGCTGAAAGAGCCCATTCCCTCAGATAGCAGGGCTGTAATGGCTGAAGCTGATGTTATCTTGAGGAACCCACAGGAAGGAACAAAGACAGACCCACACTCACTCGCTGTTCTCATTCTGTGTTTGATAGGCCTCCTTTCCATACGTGGCGTCCCTGCCAGACACTACCTAACATGGGAAAACCTCTTTGGCTTCTTGTAAAAAGTAATGCATAGCATGCAAACTGACTTTATATGGGCTACAGGTGTCTTCAGAACTCTTGGAACACTCTTAAGATCCTGATATACTTCTGTTCAATCTGTTAAGGCCAAAACAAAGTTCGTTTCCAGAGGTTCCTTCCTGAAGTTTGTTCTCCAACTTGTAACTACCTTAAAACTTACTATTGGTCCATAGTGATGATGTAACAGGTAGGTGTGGCTCTGAGGCTCCGCCTTCTTTGACATGAAAATCTTCTCTGTTTCATTTATTCTGTTCTTTTTTGGGAGTTTGAAAGAGTCTTGCAAAGCAAACTTTTCAGAAAAATTTGCTCTCTGACTAGTAAACACCTTCAAACTATACTATTGGTCCATGGTGATGATGTAACAGGTAGGCGTGGCTTTGGGGCTCCACCTTCTTCTCAGGTTCATTTATTCTGTTCAGTCCATCAAGGCCAAAATGAAGTTTGTTTTGGAAGTTTGAAACAGTCTGCCAAAAGAAACTTTCCAGAAAAGTTTATTCCCTGACTCGAAAACACCTTTATACTTCTATTGGTCCATGGTGATGATGTAACAGGTAGGGGTGTGGCTCTGGGGCTCCGCCTTCTTTGACGTGAAACTCTTCTCTGGTTAATTTCTTCTGTTCAGTCCGTCAACTTTTCAGTAAAGTTTGTTCTCTGACTCATAAACACCTTTTAAACTACTATTGGTCCATGGTGGTGATGTAAAAGGTAGCTCTGGGGCTCCACCTTCTTTGACGTAGAAATATTTTCTTTTTTATTTCAGCCTGCCAAGGAGAGATGCGAGTAAAAACATTAACACACTTGGAGCTGCTTTATAGACATTGAAGTTGCAATTCGAAGTGACACTGACACTCTTCTTCATGTATTTCAAATTTCTTTTCACCCCTAAGCAAAGAACGGAAAACAACTTCGCCGTAAGTAAATCAGGACCTAAAGGTTCAAAACACTGTATGCAAATATGTGACCGCAAATGCTTCAAGCTATTCAAGCTTGATGAATAATTGAACTTGTAATGCACTGGCCAAAGTTTCCTCCTCTCCTCCTGTCGCTTTATCCGTGAGGTGCCTCAACAAACAGCAGATAAGCGTCTCCCGAGAGCACCTTTCCTCCCGGGAGAACTCTCTGACCCAGTCGCGGTGGGTCCTCGCATGCGCTCCGAATGCTGATAAGTTTCCCATTCATCTCGTCTGCCCCCCTGCCGGCCCACACCTCTCTTTCACTTCATATTTTCGTGCGGTTCCATTGACTTTCTCCTCCTTTCAGACCGTCTTTAATCCCGGGCTCAGTGTCCAGCTAGGCCCTCCACAGAGCTGTCTTTATTCGGAGCTTATTGCGCGTCTGCTGGCTGGTTTATCTCCGGCCCGCGGAGAGTCTTTTCAGGCCTGCTTTTAATGACCTGGGGAAGCTCACATGCTCGGCTTCCCAGGACTGCAATAACCCGATGATGTCAGGGAGGAAAAAGACAGGGAGAAGGGAATTAAAAAGATAGGGGTTGACAATCACGCTTTGGGAGAGAGCGTGTGCGCTTAAAGGAATAGTACACCCAAAAAGTTGTTCAAAGTGACTATGAATGTCAAACTCCAACCGCTGAACTGTTGTTGTCAGGAAAAGAGCCGCATGCAGTGTTGCAAATCTGAATTGTGAGAAATAAATGCAAGGTACAATGTCAGATTTGTGGTTTCTATCTTGCAATTCTGACATTACATCTGAGATTATTTCTCACAATTCAGACTTGCAAATCTGCATGGAGCAAAAAAGCCTGCATGCAGCAAAAAAGGATAACTCAAAATAGAGTTTACATATTGCAATTCTGAGTTTATCTCTCATTATTGCATGTTATAAACTCAGTTATAAAAGTCAGAATTGTTAGATTAAACATTGCAATTGTTTTTTATTCCATGGTAAAAATAAGCTGCCATATTTAAATGTATGCATTTGGCAGATGCTTTTATCCAAAGCAATGTGCATTGCATTTTACATTGCATACACTTTATCATGTCATGCATTCCCTGGAAATCGAACCCATGGCATTGCCAGTGCCATGCTCTACTACTTGAGCCACAGGAAATATTTGGGTTTCGAAACAAAAAAAAAAGTGCACTTCCACAATGTACTTAAAGTGCTCTATTTTCACACACTAATTTTGCACTTTAATATAGCCTACTAAAAATTACACTTTAGTACTTCTTAAGATCATCTAGGCTAAGTGTACTCAACTGTGCTACTTTGGGACACCACGAATATGAACTAAAATGTGCTTTTAACATACTATCTCTGTATTTAAAAAATGCATTTGTTACCACTTGTAGTACTAGTGTATGAAAGATGTTTCAAGTGTACTACAAGTGGTAACTAAATACATTTTTATAGTATGTTAAAAGCACATTTTAGTTCATATTCATGGTGCCCCAAAATAGCACAGTTGAGTATGCTTAGATGATCTTAAGTTTATCTTAAGAAGTACTAAAGAGTCATTTTTTGTATATTAAATTACAAAATCAGTGTGTGAAAATAGAGCACTTTAAGTATATTGTGGAAGTGCACTTTTTTCACCTGGGAACAAGAGGATTAGTAAATAAGGACATCATTTAAATTTTTGGGACGCATGGAAAAGAGTCCCACTGTAATCTCCATTCTCTTCTTCAGACGTCAGAACCGCAGTGAAGGTGAAGGAGGTGCAGAGGGGCTCCGGCGGCTTTCCAAAGGGCCCGCAGGGGTCGGAGGCGTCAGGTTTGGGACGGCCGACGGTCAGCTGAACGGTTGCATAACACGCTATTACAGAGATGTGGTAATTCTGTGCTTGCTACCGCAGGGTTCTGAGGGTTAGTCGGGGCATTTTATTCCTTGAAGCTCCACGTGGGAACAAGCGAGCTGAATCTATATTTGTCCTCGTCAGTGACCGCATCTTGCCATGCGATGTAAGGGGCCAACAATGAGTCCTTTCACACAGCATGTGTGCTATGCATGTTACGTAATCTGCTAAGAGTGGGCTACTAAAAATCTAAATTATATAAATGACAGGCTGTGAGCACATTAATGACAAGCGTTTCTGACTCAGCAAAGCAATGGCCTTGAAGTTAGCTCAATCCAACAAGTATTTTACAGTTGGTTTAGTGTTCCACTGTTTCTACACAGCAAGAAAAAAATGCAATGCAACAACACTAAGAACATTCTGTTACAAATAGCAATCTTGTCCACACTTCAAGCTAGCGCTGCAATGCAACGAAATGATCAACAATGCTGTCTGTGCAAGTGAGCAACATCATTGACCTCATGTAGACAGCTTTAATAATTACACTGTATTTAGCAGTCTAGTTTGGTTGCATTGTGACATTTAGAATAATAACGTTAAGAATGATAAACCAAAAAAATGAGTACCAATTTAGCATGTCAAATGCTTGAGATGCATTAACAACCAATGACAAGTCCTTTTGCGATTGGGCTTCTGACCAAGCAAATAATGCTATGCAAAAAACTACAATGAATCTATTATAATGAGCAATGTTGTCACTTCAAGTAAGCACCACACAACCTGAATGATCTCAGAACAATCCACGATGCTGTCAATAATGCAAGTAAGCAACTTCATTATCCTCATGTCGCTTTGCTGTTGCTCTGTTTTGTTGCATTGCGTTGCATTGTTTAAACACAGTGTTAAAAAGTAATGGTAGTTTAACTTAAGAATAACAGCACTCTATATGTTAGATAGTTTGGTGTGTGCATAAAATGACGACAAGAACTTAGTGGCAGTTTAGCAAATGCTTCAGATGTGTTATGACTTCTACACTTGGTAAATAAATAAAAAGCAAACATTGCAACACAACAAAACTCAAATGCATCTAGAATACTAAGCAATGTTTTCCACACTTCAGGCAAGAGCCACAATGCAACAAAGCTCTTTTTTTGTGATATCAATCTCAAATCTGGAACACTTGCTGAGATTTATGGCTTTGATTTTCTAGCAGTTTTACAGCTTAACATGTTTCGTAAAATAGAAATTTTATATAAAATAATGTAAATTTTTGCATTTGACATTTTCAGAAACTTCTATACCTTTTTGATTTAAATTTTATTACTTTTTTCCAAGTGTATTCTTTAAAAAAAAAAAAAACAACTAAACTTAAGTCTGTGCTCAAAAGCATTCAAGATTAACAACAATCTAAGCTGTATAATTGTCAGGTCTGTGCTCAAAAAGTGGGAACAGGTTAATTTAAGAATAATAGCACTCTGCATGATAGATGGACAGGTAAACATAAGTTTGTGTGCATAAAATGAGAAGACTCCATTTCCGGCACTGAATAAACATTAAAAAAGGTAACTGCAATTCTGACTTTTTTCTCAGAATTGCGTGATATAAATTCACAATCGTGAGTTACAAAGTCAGAATTGCATGATATAAACTCGCTATTGCGATAGTCAGAATTGTGAGATTTAAACTTGCAATTGCGAGAAAAAATGACAGAAAACTTACAATTTATATCTCACAATTCTGACTAATTCGCAATTGTGTTATGAAGTCAGAACTGCGAGATATAAACTCACAATTGTAAAAAAAAAATATTGCCTTTTGTAAGAAAATATTGCCTTTTTTTCCCCTCAGAATTGGACTTTATACGTAAGTCGCATTTGTGAGTTTATATCTCACAATTTTGAGAAAAGAAGCCAGAATTGTGACAATAAAAAGTCGCCATTACTTTTACATTTTTTATGTTTTTATGTGGCAGAAATGGGCTTCCATTGACTCCAGTGCCAGTTTAGCATGTCCAATGCATTTCATCACAAATTCAGAAAACACGTTTCTGCTTCGCAGCAGTACAGAATGACAAGCAGAAAACAGCAATAAATCTAATAAAATGTTTGAGTCTGTCCCGGATTGTCGATGTCTCTCTAATGAGAGTTATATATCTGAGACTCTGCAAAACAAACCCACACAAAATACTGAGACAAAACCTGTGCTCTCTGAAAGATCTTACAGCATATAAAGAACTTCCCCCTTAGGCCTTAAAGTCTTTGTTTTTCTCAAATCAAATCGCAGTTTAATCTCCTTTTTGTCCTTCTCAATGCAAAGAAAAAGAAAGTAAGATACAGAGTGTTCTTACAAAGTGAGCCCAAAGTTTAATACTTAACTCTTTTGAATCCATTTAAGAATGTTACACAGAGGACAAAAATGTCATAAAAATATTATATATGAATATTTTTTTCGCTTTTTGTCCTCTTCAGAGCATCAGTCATTCAGCGTTTAAGCCACCGCGCTAATTAGCCACTGATAATTGGAGGGAGTCTGTTGACGGTGAGATTTGTGTTCAGCATTTCTCTCTCTCCACAGCGACACATCTCAGTCGTGTTAGGCTGCTTATCTGCATCAGTGCTTTCATTTACTAGCAAACTCAAGGAACAAGGAGCCTCTGATTCCAAACGAGCTAGGATCGCTGGGACTTTTCAAGCGGTGCAGCAAAACAAGACGCGCAGCTCACTGTTCGCAAAAGAAAGATGTCATTCAGATTCATCTCAAAGACCAAATGTCAAAGAAACCAGGAAACAATTGATGAATTTCCTGTTGAAGCTCAAAAAACATGAATTAGGCCAGAAAATATATAAGTGCATAAATGCAGATTGTTCTAACTTTAGACAGAATTTTAATGCGGCACAAAAGTATTTAAACAGAAATCACAATCACAGGATATGTTTATGATGTTCATTCACAGATAATAGACATTTAAAATTAAGGGTTCATTTATGCCATTTTATTTCCAAAAAAATATTTTTATAATATTTTTATGACTGTAATTTAATATATATATATATATATATATATATAAAAATAATATTATTATTTTAATATTATATTATAGTATTTTGAATTCTAATTTGTATATTTTCCATTTTCATTTTAATTTTAGTTTGTCATTTTATGTGCTTTTGTCATTTTTGACCTTTATGTGTGTTTAAAATATTTCTATTTAACTTTATTCTTGTTTTTGTTTTAGTAATTTTTGAATTTTTCATTATAAACTTAATTCTGAAGGAAACATGCCTAATTTTAATGTAAGATTTTTTTTTAAGTTTAGGTTGTTCATTCAGTTTCAATTTTGTTTTTGTTTTTAATTTGAATTAACAATAAAACTTGTGTCTGAATCTGAAAGCAGTCCAGTGTAATTTTACTATTATTTACTATTAAAGTATTTCTATTTAGAATTTATTTGTATATTTTCAGTTCATTTTAACAGAATTTTTAATTTTTAGTTTAAAATCTGTAATATTGTTGTGTGCTTTTGTTTGTGTTTTTATATTTCTATAACATTATTTTTACTTTAGTTTTAGTTGTACTAATTCTAATACTTCAGCTTAATTAAAAAAAAAACCCATCTGTTTTGAACAGAATTGTTTCCTTGGCAACTTAATGAAATTAGTTTAAGTTGATAATCTAATACTTGTATTTTTATTTCAACATTCTTTAAACTACCAAAAATAATTTTCCAATTAGTTTTAACTTTAATTTTAGCTAACAATAACAACTCTGAAGCTGCCTACAGCTGCTGTGTTACTAACCTACATCAAGAAAACCCACTGAAACAATATCTTATATATTTCAGCAATGCAGAAACACTTGATGAATGATTTCAAAATTACACCGCTGAGGAACTGTGTGTGTGTGTGTGTGAGTGTGTGTGTGTGTGTGTGTGTGTGTGTGTGTGTGTGAGTGTGTGTGAGTGTGTGTGTGAGTGTGTTTGTTTGTGTGAGTGTGTGCGTGTGCGAGTGTGTTTGTGTGAGTGTGTGAGTGAGTGTGTTTGTGTGTGTGTGTGTGTGTGAGTGTGTTTGTGTGAGTGTGTGCGTGTGTGAGTGTGTTTGTGTGAGTGTGTGTGTGTGTGTGTGTGAGTGTTTGTGTGAGTGTGTGTGTGAGTGTGTGCGAGAGTGTTTGTGTGAGTGTGTGAGTGTGTGTGTGTGAGTGTGTGTGTGTGTTTGTGTGTGTGTGTTTGTGTGAGTGTTT
>JAFVLL020030982.1:0-21648 GCA_021397915.2 Tor tambroides
CATATATATATATATATATATATATATATATATATATATATATATATAGTTTTTTCAGGCAAATTCATTTTCAAATAATTTAAAAACGATATTTGTTATTGCAATTTTTAATAACTGGGTGGTTATTTGGCTGTTTGATCTTTTTCATGTCTGAAATTAAAAAGATGTGGTTTTTTTTTAGAGTGAGCCAGTCCATAAAATCATACATTTATGTGTTTTAACATCATTCCAACTCAATGCATCATTTTAGGACAATGAGCTGGTGGACAAGCGGAAGCACTGCTTCAGCGTTCAGACGGACTCGGGCGAGGACATCTTCTTCAGCGTGGAGCTGGAATGTGAGCTGCTTCTGTGGGAGAAAGCCTTTCAGATGGCCACCTTCTTCGAAGTGGAGCGAATACAGGTACTGAACTGCCAGAGTCTGCAGAGTTAGTGTAAGCCAACTCCAGTTTAATTGCTCAAACCGACTAAATCAAACTCTGTAAGTGAAATGAAATGAATGTGAGCGAAATGAAATGAGGGACTATCAGCGGCGATGTTACGTCTCGCTCGTCTTCTTGGCATGATAAACAAACCCAGCAGAGCTGAGATCAGATCGAAGCGAATAAAACTGCACCTGCCAGACAATGTTGGCCACCATCTGAACAACACAAACTCTGAACGATTGAGGCTGTGCCAAAAAGAGATTAAATGTGATTTGTTATTCAGTACTTGAAGGAAACACATTGTTCACAAACGCACTATGAAAACACATTTTGTTTGGAGACATTAATATAATCTAATCCTGGGTTTGACTTGCTGAATGAGTGTTTCTTCAGCTACAGCCACTTTTATGTGCCAGCTGTTGATTTTGTATCAAAACAGATTTCAACTTTTTTTTTTTTTTAGTATGAAGGTCACATTTAAACACATTTTGTGCTACAGCACTTATCAGATGTTATTTATGGATAAGTTTTAGTGTTTTACCCTTGTCCCAGACCCAAGCTTTCAAACATGAATATGAAAATCCATAATAAAAAGATGAATACTAACATTTTGAAAACTAAAATAATCAATTCAGATATTGAAATGAACATCTGTCATTACATTTTTTTTAGTGTGAAAATGATGCACATAAATTTGACACTTTTTGCTCCTCTTTTTGTCTAAAAATTTTGATAATAAAATTGATCAAAAGTCAGTGTACAATATTTTTTTTTTACCAGCTAGGCAAAAGTGTTGATAAAGAGTTTGAGATGAAATAAGACATGATCACTGTGAATAGAATTTAGTTTTTCTGTATCATTTCCAGTCAATCTGTAATTGTGTCAAAATGATGCAGAAAAGTGTAAAAATATTATTTAATTTTGTGAATTTAGGAACATAAAATGCTAGTTGTTCAATTAGTCTTAGCGAAACAAAGGTGTCAGATGTTTTTTTTCCCAAAAAAAGTAGAATAAAAAATTGTTACTTGATATAAAGTAAACATAAAATAAAATAAAATAAAATAAATTAAAATCTTGGTAACATTTTACATTACGGTCCTATTCGCTACCTATACTGTAAAAAAAAATTAGTTGTTTCAACTTAAAATAATTTGTTACCCCGCTACCTTAAAATTTTTAGTTTAGTCAACAAAAATATTCCAGTTGTCCCTTAAATTAACATTGACTTAAAATTTCAAGTTGACTAAACTAAAAATTTTAAGTCAGCGGGGTAACAAATTATTTTAAGTTGAAACAACTTTTTGAAACAATTTTTTTTACAGTGTACGTTAGTTCATGCATTAACTAAAATGAACTAATAATGAGCAGTTCATTTGTTCATTTGTTAAAATATATATATATATATATATATATATATAAAGGCTCAAGTCCATTAAATAATGTTAACAGAAACAACTTTTGATTTTAATAATGTATTAATAAATGTGGAAATTGATATGAACTAAAATTAATAAATGTTTTAGAATTATTTTCATTGTTAGTTCATGTTAACAAATACAACCTTATTACAATGTTATAAAAACTTATCCTATTCTCATAATCATTTTGTTTAACTTGATGTACAAAAATAACAAAAATAATTAATTAAACAAACTATATAGACTTTTTTTTAATTATAAAAATGACAAAAAACAACGAAATTACTGAAACTTGAACTAAAATTAAAGTGAAAACAGAAAATATAAACATAAAATTTAATTTAAAATATTAACAAAAAACTATAATGATATATCAATGATACTAAATTAACACTGATATATACACTATATGAACACAAATTAAAATAGTGTGAAAAATGTCATTTAATAGAGTTTTTGTTCTTACTGGATCAAAATTGGCCATAGTTGTAGAAATGGCCATAGATTCATGTACAGGATCCACTGATGTATGCTTGAAGTATTATACAGTATGTAAGTACAACATGTACTCTTGCACTGAAGCAAATTTATTTTCCATATTCTAGCAAGACGATAGCAGGACAATTTCCTGCAACTGTTTCACATTCATGGAAAACAAGGGTGGGCACAAATAAAATCGCTGCCAAGTTGTCCCACTAAACCAAACTAATGCAGCAAAAAACCCTGACCGTGCCTCGTGCCAAAAAATCGCTTCTGTTTATTTTTCTCCCAAAATAATTATGTACGACACTTATCGTCCTAATTAAACATTTAAGAGATGAAGGAGATGATTGTGTCTGCCAGTTTGTCTGATTAACAATGCCAAGTGTCTCCCGTTTCAGTGTAAAACATACGCTTGCATCGTGGACAGTCATCTCATGGGACTCACCATCGATTTCAGCATGGGCTTCGTCTGCTTCGATGCTGCCACTAAGGTGAAGCATGCAACCTTCCGTCTTAATTTCATTTAAATAAAAGTAAAATGCATGATCGCAGGTTATTAAATTCTCAAGTTCTGTATTGTATAATATTTATAGAAACGTCTCTTCTTTTTTAATGACACTCTTCATTTGTCAACTGTATGTTAAGTAAACATATGTAAACATTTGCCTGTTATAATAGAGTTTTTTCTGTAGGTGTTTAAAGCATGTTCTGTTGTGTTTGGTAATATTATCACTCTATTAAGATACTGCGACTTTTTGTAATAACAGACTGGCACTGGCTATATTCACAGTAATAATATTTAAAAGTAATAAAGTAAATAAAATAGCAATAAAAGTAATATTTTCATACAAACAAAGTGTAGAATTAACACTCTAAAATGGCCAAGCCTGCCAAAAAAAAAGTTGCATGTCATAAAATAATTTTGAATCTTTTTTGTTTTGTTAATAAAACACACTACACTGAAAACAGTTGGTGTAGAAACAGATTTCACTTAAATTGCTAGTAAATTTCACAAACAATGACAAAGAAATGTCAAATAACACAGGGAATTAAATGTGAAATTTTGAAGTTAAAATTTTAACTTTAATATTGAAAAAAGATTTTGTTATTTTTTATTCAAAAAGGACCCATTAAATTGATCAAATGTGACAGTAAAAACAAAATTAAGCAAAATTATTAAGCAGCACAACTGTTTCCAACATTGATAATAATAATAAATCAAAATTCAGATCAAAAGATCAAAATTCAGCTTTGCATCACAGAAATAAATTATATATTCACATCGAAAACACTTATTATAAATTGTTATAATATTTCACAATATTATTGTTTTTACTGTCATTTTTATCAAATCTTTATGTTGGTGAGCATAAAACTTTTCAAAAATACAAAAAAAAATCCTTACAGACCTTACTTTTTTTACTCATAAATTTAACATTTCTATTTTGAGAGAACATGAGAGAACACAAATGCTTGTTTTCTCTCCGCGTTTAAGGACTCTCTCCTAACAACCTGTACCCCAGTGGAAAATTCAGCATCAGATATCGGTTATCTAGTAATATTATACACTGTAAAAAAAAAAAAAAAAAAGTTGAGCCAACTTAAAATTTTAAGGCAACCAGCTTCAGCAGATTTTTTAGTTTTCTCAACTTGTTGTTTTAAGTTTATCCAACAAAAAATTGAGAATCTCCTACAAAAATAAGTTGAGAGAACTCAAAAATCTGCTGAAGCTGGTTGCCTTAAAATTTTAAGTTGGCTCAACTTTTTTTTTTTTACAGTGTAGGTTTATTTTGCTCCAGAAATTCAAGTTGTCCACATTAAAACAGCCAGATAAAAATATGAGGAATAAAATAACAAATATGAGAAGCTTTTGTGTGAGATATGCCTGTGCTGTTTGTCTGAAAGATGCAAAATAATCACAAGCTAAGAAATTCCATTATGAAAGGAACAAAAACAAAATGTTGGAATAAACAACAGCTTAATGGGTATGAAATATGTAAATATGCAAATATTTTTGAAATATAAAAAAAGTAATTTTCCACAATTCTCCGGTTAATTTAAGATACTTTGTCATGTCTATAGAGTTATTAATATGCATAATTTAAACCTCCATTATAGGCAGTGCTGTGGAGATATAAATTCTCTCAGCTGAAAGGATCATCAGATGACGGCAAGAGCAAAATCAAGTTCCTGTTCCAGAATCAAGACACAAAACTTATTGAAGCAAAGGTAAGTTCACTCTTTTTGCTTTCGTTATGAAAAAAATGTTTCTCACTCTTCAGCATTTTAATATACATGAAGCAGGTGTACTCTGAATAAGTATGGATCATACACTTTTTGGTAACCTCCAAACTTTTCAAAAACATCATGATCTTTCCAGTGCAAAAGAAATAGCTGAAGGAAGCAGATCAAAATAAAGCGTGATGATATGAATTTCCTGTTTGATTATTTTCCCCGTAGGCCGTAAATGCGAGCACTGTTCATGCGCCGAGTTTGATTTGATTTCTGCTTGAGGCTTCCTCCTTTCTTCACGATTGTGTTTTCTCCCCGATGTTTCCAGGAGCTGGAGTTCTCCAACCTCTTCGCGGTTCTCCACTGCATCCACGCTTTCTTCGCCGCCAAAGTGGCTTGTCTGGATCCCATGTTCGTGAGCAGCCGAAACGCCGCCATGGCCCCCGTGGTGTCTGCCACTTCCACCTTAACCGCCCCGTCACAGATATCCAAGCTCAAATACACGAGCTGACAGACTCCAGCGACCTATCTTCTCCTTCCAGACTTTGAAAACGTAGGATGAGAGGAACCAGCCCTGACGAACGAGTGGACGAACGTCCACTTTGAAACAAACAATTAAAGTATGTAACATTGAAAACCTCGCTATATCCTCCAGACGGGAATCAGACTCAAACGTAAGCCATTCTGCGAAGAGCTGGATGAATTTCGAACATTTCAGCATTAAGTTTCCAGCTGAAAATCTTTCAGCTGTGGTTGCCAGGTCATTAGAAAAATGGACTCTTTCCCTTTGATATTGCGGTATATCTGTTTGCATTCAAATGATATTAACACTTCTTTGTGTCTACTTTTAGAATATTATTTAATCTGGTTATTGATTGGAATGGACCTGTTGTGAAACTGCCATGAATGCATCATGTTCTTGAGCCTCTGTTGATCTGCGTTTTCTCAAATAGTTAACAAGAATAAAACCAGCCATCTTAAATATGTCCGATAGATATCCAATATTGGCAATGCGTAACCTGTTATTTTGGTCTAGAATGTTTTTAATTCACCTAAATTGAACATCAGTTTGTAAATCTGTAGAAAAACTCTTAAAATGCTATTAAAATGGCGCCCCGTCTGACTGCCTAGAGAAACAGACTGGAGAATGTGGGTGTTATTTTCATATTCCTATTTTGATACTTTATTAAAGGATGAATCATGTAAGTGAAGATGAACTGGAATTGTATGACGTGACTGTATGATGCACATTTGAACTTTCTCAAGGGAACGACGTGCTTGCTAATCCATGAAGTGATTGACTTTATTTTTATTTTTTATTTTTTTTGCTAGTATCTAAGATACATATATTAGTGCATAAACTTCGGTCATTTTTGCAAAGTCAAAATATATCACTTTTAACCTGATAAAGTCAACATGAAATGAAAACAGACCCTATTTACTTAAAATTAGTGCTGTCAAATGATTAATCGTGATTAATCGCATCCAAAATAAAAGTTTGTTTACATAATATATATGTGTGTGTACTGTGTATATTTATTATGTATATAGAAATACACACATTTACATTTACATGTATATATTTATATCATATAATTTATATTATATATAAATATATTTAATATATAAACAACCTATTTTTCTGAAATATATACAAGCATGTGTGTGTATTTATATATACATAATAAATATACACAGTACACATATATTATGTAAACAAAAACTTTTATTTTGGATGCAATTAATCGTGATTAATCATTTGACAGCACTTCTTAAAATGTAATTAGTTTAATAAAATGGTAAAAACTTACAATAAGGTCCCATTAGTTAATGCATTATAGTTAATGTTGCAGTGTTTATGAATTTTTGTCAATATATATAAAAAAAGGTAAAATATATTTTACGGTGTCATATTTACTATGGAAAAAAACATAAATTATGCATAATTACATGCAACTAACCCTAACCATATAGTAAGTATATGTAGTTTATTAATATTAATCAGTATTAAATGTATAATTACACTGCAACAAGGACACCTTAAAATAGTGTAACCAAAAAACAACTGTTCATTGTTAGTTCATGTCAGCTCAGGTTCATGAAATAATATTAACAGATACAACTTTGATTTTAATAATGAATTAGTAAATGTTGAAATTAACATTTAGTAAGAGTACTAAATGCTTTAGAATTATTTTTCACTGTTAATTCAGGTAAACTCGTGGAACCTTATTGTAAAGTGTTGCCATTAAAATGAATGTGTCTGTTCATGATTCATCAGTGCACATTATTGCAAAGGAAAAAAAAATTGCCTTTATTTTCTGGTTGTTGTCATCTAGACTGTGTGGGCTGTTTTTTTTTTTTGTTTTGTTTTTTTAGTAAGTGCTATACTAATAGATTTATGCTATTAACACAGCAAATTTAATTTTAATGCTGGTAAACATTGCTGATATGAAGATTATTGACAAAAAAACACACACAAAAAACAATTGAATATACTGTGTATATTCAATATTTACATAGTAAAGTGGGTTATGTATACACTTTCATGTTGACAAAATTTCTCCAAACTGTACATATTTAAGGCTGCTGTTATGATGCTGTCATTTAACGCATGCTAGTGTCATGAACTGACATGTAGGATAAAGATGTGTGTTACCTAGCGTTATGGCCAAAGCTTTAAATTCAGCCATTCAACTTTAGTCATTTCCTCATGCTGGAGTAACTGTACTAAAAAATACATTAGCTTCCTCAACTACCACCTTGATTGAACTTATAAATTTCTGTCCACAGTGCCCCCCCTAGAAAATATGAACCATTTATTGTCCACCATGCTGCCACCCCAAAGTTAATGTAGGACCCTACCTATGGAATAGTAAATGTGGTTTTACTGAGAAGCACTTTTGCGCCATTAAATCATTCTTATTTTTGTCATAACCCTGATTTTTGTCCTGGTGTTGAGCGTTTAGTCTATGCAAAAGAGAGATTTGTGATTTACCCCAGACTGGGATATCTTTGGATAAAGATGGGACTGGAAAAGCAGAGGCTGAAAAGCTTTCTTTTATTTTTAGCAAACTATGGTTCGTTTTAAAGATGTATAGTTAATAAAGATTTTATAATGTGATCTGAGAGTTTTTATTGCCGTCTAAGCTGAAGTGTGTTGAGTGATATTGTTTCAAAGTTTTAAAGAAAATGGCATTTGACTGATGTTTAATGCACACTTTCTACACCCATTACACTATTGTGCACTAGGAAAAGCAACTTCCATAAATTAGTACATTTTACAATTTATTCTGAAGAAACAAAATTTTACACTAAGAGTTAGACATGAAGCAAGCATAAAAATATTGCGTCAAAAAAGCAGAAATTGAATAATTATGCAGGTTGTAAGTAATTTTGGGTGATTTGTCAAATATCTTATATGTATATATATATATATATATATATATACACACATACAGTATATATATACACACAGTATATATCTACAGTATATGTATATACATATATATGTGTGTGTATACACTGTAGATATATACTGTGTGTGTGTGTGTATATATATATATTTTATATAATGTGGGTTTTTTTTCTTTTTTTAATATATATTATAATTTCAGAAGTTTTTATGACACTAAAACTCCACTGACAACACCATCTTAGTAAAAACATCACAGGTTGGCTATAAATATATTTAATGAAAAGATGGAGAGAAACAGCATCAAATTACAGTCAGTGATACACTTAAGAAAAAGACAGGGAGCGTCTGTAGGACATCATGCTGTGGAATTAGATCTCATGAAACGTTCAAACAATCACAAACTCAGCGGACACACTGCTCTTACCTCAAGAAACGGTCCGGTTTACAGTCAATAAGCAATATGAAAAACAATGAAAACGATTACAAGATCTGCTCATGTAGAATCTGCATGGCCTGTCGTTTCTTCTCTCAATATCTCAAACGCTTTGAGCATTTTCATGATTGACTGAAAATAGTCATAAATGGTCTTTATTTTCAGGAGGGAAACGTAACCTATTAAAGTTTGTTCAATAAAATTTTACACGTAAATGTGCCATCCTGCTGTCTCAATAACAAAACACATGAACCTCTCTTTTTTATGAGTTTTGAAGTCACTTTGAATTCGAAGCTGGTGCAATACTGTTTAAAAAGATGAAAACATTGTTTCTAAACTGTGCTGGTGTAGATCTGTTAGAGATGCTGTACCTTAACATGTAAGGCCAAATATGAAAAATCATTTTGGTTTTTATCTTTACATTCTAGTTTCCCTCTCACCATCATTTCAATGAATAACAGGAGATAGGCAATGACTTAAGGTGCTTAAAGTCCTCATAAAATTTTTTTTTTGTGGCTTTTAAGTCCATGTCTGTGTGCTAGCGTACTTCTAAAAAAGAAAAACGATCAAATTAATTTTAGCACATGTAAATTTACAGTCTTCCCCTTTCAGAAAATGAAAAATAAAACTCATGTGGTTTATAGCTGTGGCATCATGGAGTTATTTTAGGAATAAACTAAACTAAAATAAAATAGTATTAAGAAAATCCTACAATGGAATTTTTAAAAAATATTTCGTACTGCCCTGAAAAGGCTGCACAACAGGTATGTGCATATATTTCACAACACAAAGTAATTTTAATAACACAAAAGATCCTGTTGAAAAGTTGACAGACTTGGTTCTTGATATCATGTGTGGGTTGTGATATTGTGTGGTTTCCTCAAGCATCAATGACTGTTTTCAGTCTTTTCTGATGGTTTTGTCGGTCCCTGAGTGGTAAAACTGGATCTCAACATACTATAGCCACTGTGAGGAAGAACTCAAATGGATCTGGAGGACTTTTGTGAGACAAACCAGAGATGCACAACCATCACAAAAGACCATGAATGAACAGTAACCTTTCAACAGAATCATTTATATAAATAAAGTTATTTAGTACGGTATATGTCCTAATATATATGTTATGCTACATAGCTTCATCAGGGCAGTACTAAAACAAATAAAATGCAATTTTTATGATGAAATTTTTTCATCAAAAATTTTTATGAATTTTCAGATGAATTTAAACAACACAATATCTACTGAATATATTAAACATACTTTGGGTCTTTTTCCAGTATCTCAATCTGTGTATTTTTGGGAAATGTGACAAACATGATGGATTTCAATTCTATTATATTTCATTTCAGAGTAACAAAATCCTCTACAATCAACTGAAATTAAGCCACAGATTTCTTATGCTGACAATATATTGCAAACAAGTTGTTACGACAGTGAGAAATCACCGATTACAAACCGACACGAACAGTGACGTCTCTTACATTTTATGATCACAAGCAGAAAAATGGAGCGTTAGGTCTTCAGGTCGACTCGAAAAAAATTACATCATCTATTAAGTGACAGCTCAATATCAGTACTTACAAATGTGACTAGAAAAAAAACAGAAATGCAAAACACAGGCCAAAAAGAAAAACCATCTCTAGATGAACTTCACTAAAACAGTCCAAAGAGATATCGAAAGCATTAGCATCATAAACAGCGAAAACTCCCGAAAGCTTCGGAGAATCAAAGGCGGCAAAAATCAATCCCAAAATAATGACTCGAATTTTCATTTTCCCTAGAATTAAAAAAAGAAAGAAAACTGTCATTACTGGTTTCATCAAACAGCTGGTCTTACAATACAAGCCTGTGAAAACGAGCTTCCTTCACATCTTCTCAACACAAACAAGGTGAGCCAGAAGCTTCTAAACCCCCAACGTCCTCTGAAGTGAAAAATCACATTCGAAATGTGAATATTACAACGTTATGAGTCATTAGAACAAACACAGCAAGCACAATCAAATCCGACGTCTCTGGCCAACGCAGCCCAACCCTGTTTAAATCTTTAAATTATGCTACATTATCCAAAAAAACTATGAAACTGAGTAGTCTGAGAAGGAAAGCGGAAAGCACCACTGCTGATGAATGCTTCTACGGGCCGGCGTGTTATTTCTCGCGGTAGTACAGCAGATACGCCTTCAGAGACTCGGGCAGCGGCAGACTCAGGATTTTGTCTCTCAGATGGTTGACCCGCGGCTCCTCGGGTTTGACGGGCTCAATGTCTTTCTCCTGCTCCTCCTCTTTGCTCTCCTCCTCGATGCATTCGTCCTCCTCGCTGTCCATGGGCTGAGGAATCAGCTGGTTGCCCACGAACACGTAGGTGTTGATGCGGCGGCGACGGCGACAGCGCCTGCGTTTGCGCTTCTGGGACGACCGCTGCGCGTTGTTACGGGCCGGGTGCTCCTCGTTGGTCAGGTTGCGGAGGGTCCGGCGGATGTAGATTCGCGCCAGGTCCTGAAGACTCCTCACGGACAGCGACGCTGAGGGACGGAGGAATGATGCAGGTTAACAGCTACAGGTTTTTCTCAAATCTCATTTGTGTGCACAACTAATTAGCGTAAACCTGAAGGCAAGACAACGCAGGTCAAACGAATGGGTAAAAACGAATCGATATTACTACACCGCACAAGCTGATTATTCACAGTACATTAAGACAACCGTTTTGAAATGTTATGCTTAAATATGCAAATGAGGCATCATCTAATTAAATATGCGCTAATTTGCATAGTTCCCAAATAGAAATCTAATACTGGATTAAGCCACACTGTAATGAAAAATGATTTCTGTTGCTTGTTAAATAAATATAATGAGTTTAAGCAACACAAGCGCTTAGCGTTTGGTTTCTACACTGGGAAAAAAAGAATTTTCAGGATTTACTTTCAAATTATTTTCACTCAGAAATTGTCTATTTTTTTTAAATAATTACTAAAAATTGTCAATTAACATTGGGTTAAAAAATTACATTTTAAAGTAAAAAGACTGAAATTGTATCTTTTTGTAAAACAATCTAATAATTTGTTGGCAGTGGCTATTTCACCAAGTGAAAATAGCATATTTTCTTAGCAACAGATGCTATTTACACAATGCAAATAGTTGATTATTTACACTGTTAAAATAGCAGGATTTTCTGCTATTTATACTACTGATTGCAAATACTGGCAATTATCTGCACCCTAACCGATACTTTATTTTGAACTTTTTGATTATTTTGTTCAATTTAATTGAAAATCAATACCTTACCGATCTGATATGAGATTTAAAAACGAGAAGAAAAGTTCAGCAAAAGGTGGATTCGAACTCGGGTTGATCGTGTCAAAAAGCACACGCTCTACCATCTACGCTACTGGAACTGATGTTTGACAGGCGTCTTTTGTTGGTGTCTTTTGTTTGTGTTGACTAGCCCAATCACACGTTGGTGGGCGGAGTTAGTGTAAATAGCCTCTGCCAAAAAGGCGGCCTATTTGCACTTAGTGTAAATAGACACTCGGTAATTTGTCTTAATTAAAAATTTCTTGTCTTTATTTTCTTTTACAGTGTACTTAATTTAACTATGTCTAACCTACTTAAATAGGCAAAACGGTTTACTCAATATGTCAAATGTTAATGTCAAAAGTTTACTTAATGCAACAAAAATGATTTATGTAGTCCCAACTCAATTAATCAAACAATCAATCAATCAATCAATCAATAAATAAAACTGGGCGGTTAAAAATAAATTCCCACTGTAAATTCCCAGATTCCTACTGTAAAAAAATCCATAAAATCCATTTACTGTTAGCGCCGACAGCCGACACAGCACCGTTGTGCAACGGGCATCTGTCAACAACAGCGAAAATAATAAGAAAGAATACTAATAATAATAATTTTCACAATGTTTTTAGAAACAAAAAAATTTAAATCAGATGAATGATATATGAACAAATCCTTCTTCAGAATGTAAAACTGTAAAGTTTGGTTATGCGGGCATTACTGATGTGGAATCTCACTACATGAAAACAAAACTCATTTTGAGAAAACTGCCTTTAAAGATGTCTATGGTAATTGAAATCTACAGGTGCAAATAGATAAAATGTAATAAAATAAACTCTTTATAATCTGTATTTTGGATGTTTTCTATCCACTAGTCTGAGAGAAGACACGTTATGGAAGCAAAATAACCTAAAATCTCAAGACTGACCAGTGCATGGAAAAAAACAAAATAATTATAGGTTTGGCCTGTAGTGTTGTTTACTGTTCTGAATGAATCAGGTTAGTAATGGAATCTGCAATAAATCAGTCTGTAACATTGTCCCTAGCGGCAGATGATTGGCCAGGACAGTGTGAGGTCATAAAAGAGGCGGAGACTCACGGAGCACCACAGCTTCAGGCTTGCAGCCGTCTGTCCTGCTCTGCTGAACAAGAGGAGCAAATGACACCGCCAGGATATTCTTACTCTCCCAGGAGCTCTGACCGGTTCTGGTGATCTGAGTCAGCTGCAGCAGCACACAAACACTCGATTAATAAAGAGCTCAAACATTCCTCAATGTTCAACAGGATCATAAAAGTTACTATTCTACAATATCATGCATTTATATAACAGTATAAATATTGCATTAAAATGGCAATTTGAACAAATTTCTCATTGAGAACTTTTTAGATGCCAGACACAGACAATAAAAGATGCATTTTTATAGTCTTTCTCCAAGCAGTTGTATATACTGTAGGTTAGCCAAGGCTTTTATCATTCTAATTTCTACTACACCAAAATGTATTTGCACACTTTATACACATTTACAAATAACTCAATGACTGAAGTGGCATTTATTTGGAATAAAAAGCAAAAGTAGACTTGTCAAGTAAAACATTTCACAAAAAGACATTAGTTTGGCTTGAAATGATAAAACAGTGTAAAATGAATAGAGTCGGTACTGTGTGACTTTTTGTTTGTTTGTCCTTAGTGGAACATGTTGGTATTTAATATAATGAACCACAGCTGTGGTTACTCTGCTTATTTTAGTCTTGTTTATATAATATTTATTTACTAATATGAATAAGATTTAGTTTATTTTCAGGTTTTTTTATTTTAGTTTTAATTGTAGTTATTTTGTTATGGGCTTCAGTAATTTTTATTGGTTTATTTTTAATATTATTAATTTATTTTAGTAATTTTAATACTTAAACATTTTATTTAATTAAGCTGCCAAGGCAACATTAATTTTCACTTGCATTTCAAGTTTAAATTTGTCATCTAATATTTCATTGTATTTCAGCTTTATTTTAATTCACAAAAACTATTTTTAATAGTTTTAACCAATTCAATTTTACTTAGCAATAACAACACTGGTGTAAAATTGAGAAGAGCTAACTTCATCCAAATAAATGAAAAAATAATCACCAAAACACCAGTGAATTAAAAGACATTCAGCAAAAATGATGAAGCAAAGTAAATTAGTGATGAGAAAAGATCTTGCAACATTTAAGGGACAGAGATCTGGGTTGGGATTTTGTGGTCTAATAACATTCAGATATTTGTAAGTGTGACTGAAGTCTCCTAACTTTGTTTAGGGCTGCTATATGTATCATCCTCTGTTTTACCTGATCCTCTATAGGCATGACCAAAATTCCTCCGACTTTCAGCAGGATTTTCATGTAGTTCTCGTGGTCCTTCTGAACTCCAGCGCCACAGTAGATGCGGTCGTACTGGTGACTGTCTGAGGAAATTTCCAGACAATTCCCCACCACAAAGTGTGGTTCACAGAACTCAAACCTGAAAGGACACATTGATAGTCATTGCCAGAACATCTACAACACAATTTCTACATTTTCTGGTTTGTTTTCGCAAATCTCACAGCTATGTGGTTTCTAACATGTTCCAGTTGATTTTAGTGTGCTACTATGCAGTTTCTAGGCTGTTTTCAACCTTTCTGACTTGAAGGACCCCTACTGTCCAACACAATATTTCATAAGCTATAATATTTCCTCCAGCATGTTCTGCTGTAATTTTAATAAACCTGCATGTTTTCTTCTTTTCTTTTTTGCTAACAGAAGCTGGGAGCATCAATGTATTAAATTAATTAACCACAATTATATTGTGATTCCAGTTGTTTCAAGAATTGTATAGTCATCAAAAAAAAAAAAAAAAGTTCACAATTATATTTTGCATTGAAATAAGAGAAATTTTTTAAAATAAAAATTAAAAATGAATAAAGATGAAGTACTGCATTTAAAAAGATTACCTTTTAAAATAAAAAATTAAAATGGAGTAAAATTGTTATAAAATAAAAATTAAATATATACAGTATGTGTTATATGTATATATATATATATATATATATATATATATATATATGCGCATGCATTTTAGGCACAAAAAAATGAAGATTATTTTTATTTTAATAGACAAAACAGTCCACCTTGTGTCTCTACAATACTCTAGCCTCTAAATGTGCAGGTGTTTTGCAAGATATAAAATGTCCGCCAGGCAAAAATTGCTTTTCGAATCGTTTAGAAGTAATAGCACACCTCTTTTCAACAAGCTATATAATTTGAGTTATCACTAACGTGACAACGAAAGAACCACATAGCAACCAAATAGCAATGCACTAACAACAGCCTAGTATTATGTCAGCGAGTTTTGCACGGACAAGTATATTCGCATTTCCTTCAGAAAATGTAAGAATCTATTTTCATGATTGAATAAAAAGCCATTTTCCTTCCTTAACTGCTAGAGAACTGACATAATGCCAAGAGCAATCTGATATTGAGCATATTATTAGCATCAGTCCATACGTGTTTTTATTTGCTTAGCAGCAGTTTTATTGAGTAGTCACAGACTCGACAAGACGTGAAACAGATATCGAGCTCTGAACATTGATTAAGCAACCTTTGGGCACATGGCCTTCTGTTACGAAACACGCTTTTATGGCTTGTTTAATAGCGTCAGTGCTTTGTCTGATACGTCATTACAGCTCTCTCCTGACCTCAGTAACACCGCTCGCTCTGGAGCATGACGAAAACAGATGTTTGCAAGCGGCAAATGAGTTCAGGGATATCCGGTTGCGTGTGCGATGCTGAAGTGGACTGAGCTAGCGCTTCTGTCTGTGACAGGTGTTCCCGCAGGTGTGTGAATCGCTCAGCAGACCGCAGAGAGCTGACGGCCGCTTGAAGTATTTATTCACTGAGACTGCGGTTCGGGGTTCGCTAATGCATCCTCCGTGTCACATGGAAGATTAATGGGCAGGGCTGAGTAAATCAAAGTTCAAATCACAGCGATCTTTGAAGTTAACCACAGAACCACGGAAGGACTACTGTTGCTCGCTCCAATCTCTGTTTGCCTTCCTGGAGGCGGCTGCCAATTAAAACAGAGCGCTTTTAAGCAATTTCTGTAGGTGTAACAAATCTAGCACTTTTTCAAATAGAATATTTACACTCTCACTTCGATCTATAGAAACAACGCAAAATAAGAATTGAACATGCCTGTCAAAGCTGTCGCTGTTTTTAATGAAGTCGTCAAGTCTTTCTTTTGCATACTCTACCACATCCTTGTGTAGCTCAACACCATGATTTACTCCAAACGGACCTGCAAATAATAATAATAAATAAGAATCACTGCTATTATTATATTATATTAATAAATATAATGCTATTATTATACTATTATTATATACATTTTAATTATTATCAGTCACATTCCATGATATTTCATTGAAATATTAATATTTCCAGACAATAACACACCAAAAGTAAAATATTCTGAAGAGAAAAAAAAAAAAAAAAAAAAATGCACAAAACTTGCCAGTGTGCTACTATGTAGTATCTTGCATAGCTTTTTTTATGGAAATTAATACTTTAAATGAGGATGCATTAAATTAGTCAACATTTACAGTAAAGACACTTCTAATGTTACAAAAGATTTCTATTTCAAATAGATGCTGTTCATTGATCTTTATCAAAGAATCATAAAAAAACGTGTATTATGGTTTCCACAAAAATATGAATCAATCAGTACAAATGTTTTCAACACTGAAAATAATAAATGTTTCTTGAGCAGCAAATCAGCATTTTAGAATGATTTCTGAAGGATCATGTGACACTGAAGACTGGAGTAATGATGCTGAAAATTCAGTTTTGCATCACAGAAATAAATGATATTTTAAAATATATCAAATCGTAATATTTTACAGTTTTTCAATTTTAACTGTATTTTTATCAAATAAACACAGCCTTGGTGAGACTTTTATTTAAAAAAATAAAACATTAAAAAAATCTAACTGACCCTGAAGTTTAAATGTTAGTTAATGTACTGTATTACGTAAGATTTTTTAAACACATTTTATGTTTATCCAACCAAAAATCATAAACCTGATCACATATAAAAGTAATATCACATTCTCTACTCAACAAATTGCATGATTTGAGTCATTCATATCTGTAGCACCAACATTTATGTTTGTTTAAATCCCTAAAATTTAACAATAAGAATAATAAATGCAAATAAAAGATTTATTAACTAAATATAATTCAAAAGTGAAATTACTATTAGGCACAATGTTCAAACAAATAAAAAAAATAAAAAAACACTTCCTCTGGTCTCAGTTGGCAAAAGGCTAATGGACAAAAAGCTGATTTAAGTGACTTAAATGAATTAAATCACACACAAAATGCAAAACTCTGGTCCTAAAATAGACTTTATCATTGTTTGCAAGTTTATTATTTCTTCTTCTAATAATTTTTTATTTTTATTTTGAATAGTACTACTACTACTACTACTACTACTATTATTTATTTTTATTTAATTTTTTTATTATTTATTAAAATAAATGAAACAAATTCTTTCCTCATTATCAGCTGTTTCCTCAATCCTCTAGATATATCATTAGAGTGGTTCTCACCTATGATCAGGCCCACCATGGTGCTCAGGTATCCCGTGCCGCTGCCGAGGTTCAGGAAAGACAAACCCTGCTGGAGTTTCAGGGCTTCCATCACCTCAGAGTAGATACACGGCGCTGACAGGTGTATATTCCCATGCTTCCATGCCAGATCCTTGTAGGCATTGTCTCTGTAGCTGTCCAGGTAATAATCTCCGCGGTCTATGGCCCTAAAGGCCTGCTCCACGCGGTCTGTGCGGATGTACTGCGCTTCCTTCAGGTTGTCTATCAAATCATCGTTGTCCTCGCCAGCGCTGACTGCTCCCCCCATGATCCCCTCCGAGAAAAGAAACAAACCCCAAAAAAAAAAAAAAAAGAAAAAAAAAAGAAAAAATGCAGAGGAGGTGAGAGACGGATAACTAGACCGGTCCTCACATCCAGATGAAAGCGCTGGAGCGATTCTCCACAGGGATGCCCAGTCGTGATGCCTGTGTCCCACACAAATCACCTCAGACCATTCTCAGCTACGCCAAGATCTGAGGATTGAAAAACAAAAGGTGACGGTTTAGAACTCTCTCGTTCACATTTCAGTTTACCCTTTTCTCCTGAAAACAAGAGCCATGCAGAGTGAGAGCCGCTGTGCCACCTGATACCTGCCGGCTTTGATTCTTCAGCTAGGTGTTGCATGTACCTGATGTTACCTGCCTGATGCAAACTGCTTTAATATTGCAGAAAGTCTGAAGTCTTATTGTATGTCACAGATGATAATAAACAAATGCCAAAACAATCAATTAGACAAAACACTGGCACGACATAAAATATTTTCAACCTTTTTCGACCATCTTTATTATATGAATATTATTTTCTTACCCATTTTTTGTTATTAGTGCTATCAAACAATTAATCGGGATTAATCGCATGCAAAATAAAAGTTGTTAGCATAATACAGGTGCATCTCAAATTAGAATGTCGTGAAAAAGTTCATTTTTTCTTGAAAGTTATTTCAAAAAGTGAAACTCATATTTTAGATTTATTGCATGTAAAGTAAAACATTTCAAAAGTTTTTTTGTTTTCATTTTGATGATTTGAGCTTACAGCTCATGAAAGTCAAAAATCAGTATCTCAAAATATTAGAATATTTACATTTGAGTTTCATTAAATGACCATCACTACAATATAAATTCCGGGTATCTCTTGTTCTTTGAAATCACAATAATGGGGAAGACTGCTGACTTGGCAATGGTCCAGAAGACAATCATCGACACCCTCCACAAAGAGGGTAAGTCACAGAGGGTCATTACTGAAAGGAGTGGCTTTCACAGAGTGCTGTATCAAAGCATATTAAATGCAAAGTTGACTGGAAGGAAGAAATTGGGTAGGAAAAGGCATTCAAGCAACAGGGATGGCCACAAGCTTGAGAATACTGTCAAGCAAAGCAGATTTAATTACTTGGGCGAGCTTCACAAGGAGTGGACTGAAGCTGGAGTCAGTGCATCAAGAGTCTCCACGCACAGACGTCTTCAGGAAAAGGGCTGCCAAGCCACTTCTGAAACAGAAACAACGTCAAAAGCATCTTACCTGGGCTAAGGAGAAAAAGAACTGGACTGTTGCTCAGTGGTCCAAAGTCCTCTTTTCAGATAAAAGTAAATTTTGCATTTCATTTGGAAATCAAGGTCCCAGAGTCTGGAGGAAGAGTGGAGAGGCACAGAATCCATGTTGCTTGAAGTCCAGTGAAGTTTCCACAGTCAGTGATGATTTGGGCTGCCATGTCATCTGCTGGTGTTGGTCCACTGTGTTTTCTGAATCCACAGTCAACGCAGCCATCTGCCAGGAAATTTTAGAGCACTTCATGCTTTCTTTTGCTGACAATCTTTATGGAGATGCTGATTTCATTTTCCAGCAGGACTTGGCACCTGTCCACACTACCAAAGGTACCAAAAGCTGGTTCAATGACTATGGTGTTACTGTGCTTGATTGGCCAGTAAACTCGCCTGACCTGAACCCCATAGAGAATCTATGGGTATTGTCAAGAGGAAGATGAGAGACACCAGACAATGCAGATGAGCTGAACAACAATGCAGATGAGCTGAAGGCCACTATCAAAGCAACCTGGGCTTCCATTACACCTCAGCAGTGCCACAAACTGATCACCTCCATGCCACGCCGAATGAGGCAGTAATTAAAGCAAAAGAGCTCCCTACTCAAGTATTGAGTACATATACAGTAAATGAACATACTTTCCAGAAGGCCAACAATTCACTAAAAATGTTTTTTTTTTATTGGTCTTATGAAGTATTCTAATTTGTTGAGATAGTGAATTGGTGGGTTTTTGTTAAATGTGAGCCTAAATCACCACAATTAAAAGAACCAAAGACTTAAACTACTTCAGTCTGTGTGCACTGAATTTAATACACGAGTTTCACAATTTGAGTTGAATTACTGAAATAAATGAACTTTTCCACGATATTCTAATTTATTGAGATGTACCTGTATATGTATGCGTGCTGCGTATATTTATACACACACATGCATGTATATATTTCAGAAAAATAGGTTATGTTTATATATTAAATATATTTATAATATAAATTATTAATATAAATAGACGTAAATATTTTCAAAATATATACTGTATGTGTGTGTATTTACATATACATAATAAATACACAATATACATAATATATACATAATAAATACACAGAACACACATACAGTATATTATGCAAACAAAAACTGTTATTTTGAATGCGATTAATCACGATTATATATGAGTGAGTATATACATATATACTCACACACACATAAAATGTATATAATTCGACACGAGTCAATAAGTTCAATTCAAGTACATCTTCAGTTACAAAAAGCATTATATTGATCAAAAGTGACAGTAAGTAAAGACATTTATAATGTTACAAAAGATATTTCAAATAAATGCTCTTTTTAACACCTATTCATCAAAGAATCCTGAGAAAAATGTATCAGTTTCCAAAAAAGCACAACTGTTTTCTACATTAATTATAATAATGTTAATAATAATATTTTTTGAGCAGCAACTCAGCATATTAGAATGATTTCTGAAGTACCATGTGTCACTGATGACTGAAGAAAAATTCAGCTTTGCTGTCACAGAAATAAATTACATTTTTAGATGTATTTAAATAGAAAATGGTCATTTTAAATTGTAATAATATTTCCGGATTTTACTCTATTTTTTTGATCAAATAAATGTAGCCTTCATGAGCACAAAATATTTTTCTTAAACATTAAAAAAAATCTTTTTAACCTCAAACTTTTGATTATTAATGTAGTTTTTTTTTTTTTTTACCAGTTTTATGTTCCTCCAACTAAAAATTGTAAATTTGATCACTTAGAAGAGTAATATCACATCTCTACTCAACAAGACATCTGATTTGATGAATCAGTCATAGCACTAACAGTTCCAAACGTGCTGTGCGCCAATTTTCCAAGTTTATGACTTAGAAGTTTGTTCAAATCCCTAAACATAAGTATGAGCAAGAATAATAATAATAGTGATGCAAATAAAAGATACATTATCTTGATATGACTCAAGGACTGATGTTACCTGCCTGCTAGCAGCTTTAATACTGCAGAAAGCAGCAGAAATCCAAGCCAGAAGTCTTACGACCCATCTCAAATGATAATATAATAAATGCCAAAGCAACAAAACAGTTATTAATCAGGACATCAGAAAGTCTGCTTCCTAGAAATGCTATGCACTTAACAACTGAATAGGCTTTGAAAGTGGCATTTGGGCTGCAGACAGGACATTTAAGAAGTGTCAGAATTTGCATGTCTGGTAATTGAGTTAAGCCGAAGTTCTGTAACCTCACGGATTTTTAAGAACCTGAACTAGATCTGGATTTAAACAAACAAACATGAGGCTTATTTACTTACAACGGTTCAGTGAGTTCAAGAAAAGCCCAATTACTGTACATCGAAATGTCTCCATTCTCCAGTCCAATTAGGGATGGCTTTGCAAAGAACCATCCATCTAAAAAAAAACCATTAAATCGGTTTCATTTTCTGTGTTGACATACTTCCTATTGAAATTGAAGAACTCATCCCTTTTTGTAATATATATATTTTTACATCGTTTTTAAAAAGCAAACAGGCTTAAAGAAAATTTGTCCTCTATATTAAATGTTTCGGTCCCTTTGTCCCCATCTGTTTTTATTTTAAATGATCTCTCTGATATTCAACTTAAGACTCAGAAACGAGTGTTTTTAGCTGGCTTGACAGCTGCCAAGAAATTAGTAGCAACAAGATGGAAACCGCCACATTCTCTTAATAAGCAATATTGGGTTCTCACATTTATAGATGTGGTATATCT
>JAFVLL020030983.1:0-49331 GCA_021397915.2 Tor tambroides
CATAAAAGCCCTGAATATGTCGACATAACTAAGCTAATTTGGTATTCTTGATGTGATTTATCTTTTTTTCTAAAGATATCTCACAATGAAAAGACAATGAAAGTATGCATGAGGTGTGGGTTTAGTTAGTATTGATGTATTATAGCCAGTGTTTGAGTTATACGGTGCAAGGAGAGGGGGAGGGGGAGCGCGGCCTCATCAGCAGTTTGTTCCACTGGGTTTCATTCCATTCTCTACAGACTGATTTGACCCCATTGTCACACTCACACACATACACACACAATAAAATGAACATAGCACACACAAACCCACATTTATACCACAAACATCAGGCCGCACCTCATATAGTCATGCATGCGCGAACAAACACATACACACACACACACACACATGCGGAGTAAAATTATTGTACTACACACATGTAGACACACAAATAAATGAACATGGTACACACCACACTACACACACACACTCAACGCTTGAGCGCTCTAACACAATGACACAATGAGATTGATTCAGCCTCTTAAAGCGGGCACATCATCATTAAATTAAATAATGTCACAGGGACTCATGGAAAATAGATTCTCTCTGGCATCCTCTCTTCATCATTCACAGTCTCAAACCAAATGCATTCCAGTCCTCTCGGTGGGCTCCTCCTCATCTTCAACTGGAAAACCTTCCCAATGGAGCACAAAATTCAATGTAATGTGAAGTCAAATTCAGAAAGGGGTTGTTTTTTCTTTAATAAACAGATTTTTGTCAAATTTGAAATGTTCTATCAGACAAATAAAGCATTTCTAAACAGCACTGAGCTGTCTCAAGCTAAATTTACACATTTGAGTATATGTGGGGATGTAATTATGCCTCCATAAGGTTATAGGGTTGATGGGAGGAGGGTTGACAGTTTTACAGTTTAATGTGATATTACTAGCCTTGTGCTTAATGTCATAAAACTACAATGTGTTACAGAGAATTTAATGCAGAAATTTTTACAAATATCTATTTTTCAATTATCACTTATTTACTTTGTTAACAGTGTTGACATTTTAAGATCACCACCTACTTAAAATGATGAAAATATGATGATAGCAGGCTTGACGCACAATATTTTCTCATTTTCACTCAAATATGTAATAAAAAAAAGTTCAATGTTTAGTCTATAATGTTTTTACTATATTGTATGTTGACACAGTGTTGGATCAGATTACTTTTTCGAGTAACTTGTAAAGTAATGCATTGCTTTTTAATTGACAAGAAAAATTGTATTCAGTAGTTACGTTTTCAAAAAAGTAACGCCAGTTACTTTGTTTTCCCATTGGCTGACTTACAGCTCTGCTGTCCCCATGTTGAGAGAAATCATGAGTAAGTGTAGAGGTGCTGTGTGCGCTGTGTAAACATGATGGTTACTGACTAGCCTAAATGTCAACATGCATTTACTCATCTCACATGCACAAAAACAGATTCAGTATTCTTCAGAATAAATAAAAACAGTGAAATGCAAAACTCAGAATATGACACAAACCTGCAATAATTAAATGTTAAATAACACAAACATCATTTATGTACTTAAAGGGATAGTTCACCCAAAAATGAAAATTCTGTAATTATTACTCACCATAATGTTATTCCAAACCCGTAAGACCTTTTTTCGTCCTTCGGAACACAAATTAAGATATTTTTGATGAAATCCGAGAATTTTCTGATCCTCCATAGACAGCAACACAACTACCACATTCAAGACCCAGAAAGGTAGTAAAGACATAAAATAGTAGTTAAAAGAGTCCACGTGACGTCTGTGGTTCAGCCGTAATTTTATGAAGCTATGAGAATACCTTTTGTGCACAAACAAAATAAAAATAAAAAAACTTTATTCAACTGTTTCTTCCATGTCAGTCTTCGACACACATTCATGAGAGTACCATGACACATGCAATCCAAGAATGGCCTTTTACTGTACAGACATGAATTTACATTTCCTTCAGCCTGAGGTGTATTCATTTCACTTTTGGTGTGTGGGCATAGATTTGATAAAAATATAATTTTTTTATATTACAACCCGAATTCCGGAGATGTTGGGACGTTTTTTAAATTTGAATAAAATGAAAACTAAACGACTTTCAAATCACATGAGCCAATATTTTATTCACAACAGAACATAGAGAACAAATGTTTAAACTGAGAAATTTTACACTTTTATCCACTAAATGAGCTCATTTCAAATTTGATGCCTGCTACAGGTCTCAAAAAAAGTTGACACAGGGGCAACAAAGGGCTGAAAAAGCAAGAAATTTTGAAAAGATTCAGCTGGGAGAACATCTAGCACCTAATTAAGTTAATTGACATCAGGTCTGTAACATGATTAGCCATAAAAGGGATTTCTTAGAGAGGCAGAGTCTCTCAGAAGTAAAGATGGGTAGAGGCTCTCCAATCTGTGAAAGAGTACGTAAAATGATTGTGGAATACTTTAAAAACAATGTTCCTCAACGTCAAATTGCAAAGGCTTTGCAAATCTCATCATCTACAGTGCATAACATCATAAAAAGATTCAGAGAACCCGAAGAAATCTCTGTGCATAAGGGGCAAGGCCGAAGACCTTTGTTGGATGCTCGTGGTCTTTGGGCCCTCAGACGACACTGCGACACTCATCGGCATGATTCTGTCATTGACATTACTAAATGGGCCCAGGAATACTTCCAGAAACCACTGTTGGTAAACACAATCCGCCGTGCCGTCTGCAGATGCCAACTAAAGCTCTATCATGCAAAAAGGAAGCCATATGTGAACATGGTCCAGAAGCACTGTTGTGTCTTGTGGGCCAAGGCTCATTTAAAATGGACTGTTTCAAAGTGGAAAAGTGTTCTATGGTCAGACGAGTCCAAATTTGACATTCTTGTTGGAAATCACGGACGCCGTGTCCTAAAGAGAAGCGAGACCTTCCAGCGTGTCATCAGCGTTCAGTTCAAAAGCCTGCATCTCTGATGGTATGGGGGTGCATCGGTGCATATGGTATGGGTAGCTTGCATATTTTGGAAGGCACTATGAATTCTGAAAGGTATATAAAGGTTTTAGAGCAACATATGCTCCTGACGACATGTATTTCAGCAGGACAATACAAAAATCACCTACTGCAGCTATTACAACAGCATGGCTTCGTAGTAGAAGAGTCCGGGTGCTGAATTGGCCTGCCTGCAGTCCAGATCTTTCACCTATAGAGAACAATATGTCAAAGATGACCACGAACTCTTCAGCAGCTGGAAACCTATATGAGGCAAGAATGGGCCCAAATTCCAACACCAAAACTCCAGAAACTTCAGACGTCTTCAAACTGTTTTGAAAAGAAGAGGAGATGCTACACCATGGTAAACATGCCCCATCCCACTATTTTGAGACCTGTAGCAGGCATCAAATTTGAAATGAGCTCATTTTGTGCATAAAATTGAAAATTTCTCAGTTTAAACATTTGTTATGGCTCATGTGATTTGAAATTCTTTTAGCTTTCATTTCATTCAAATTTAAAAAATGTCCCAACATTTCCGGAATTCGGGTTGTAAAAACAAACAAGCAAGTCCAGCCCTGATGAAAAAAGGTAAAGCAAAAATAATGTAATGCATTACTTTCCATAAAAATTAACCAATTAACACAATTAGATACCTTTTTAGGGAGATACACAATATTGTAATGCATTACTTCCCCAGCACTGTTGACAAATAGTTGAATCGGCATCATTATTCATTGTTTACAGTTTTTACACACATATACTGTATGTGACCCTGGACCTGTCGGCGTCAATAGCCTCGTGGTTAGTGCATCAACATACAGCGCAACTGCGCTCACGGTGACCTGAGTTTGAGTCTTGTCCCGAGGTCCTTTACCGATCCTGCTCCCCTCTCTCCACCCAATGTTTTCTTGTCGTCACTCTATTGTCTTATCCAAAATAAAAAAGGCATAAAAGCCCCCCAAAAATAAAAAAATATGTGACCCTGGACCACAAAGCCAGTCATAAGTAGCATGAGTATATTTGTAGCAATAGCCAAAAATACATTGTATGGGTCAAAATTAGCGATTTTTCTTTAATGCCAAAAATCATAAGGCTAAAGCTGCAGTCCGTAAGTTTTGCCTCTTTGTCGCCATCTCTGTTTGAAAACCTCCAATTGCAGCTTTTTGTGGAATTATCTTTTGTGCGTGGGGTTGTGAGTCGGCATGGCTCCAGAGCGGATGAATCTAATGTTTTGGGATGAATGTGTGGCAGTCAGTCACCGAACCGGTGTGGATGTTTACTGTACTTCGCAATCACAGATTCTAGCCTACATCTTGGAATATGACCCAAATAAGAATTTTTACCGTATATTATCATCTGAACAAGTAAATCACAAGTCTGCCACGTTTGTTCTGCCCAACTGAGGAAAAAAGCATTACCATAGGCCTAAATCGCGCTACCAATGGTGATTAAATCTAACGATCGGTTAGCTCATATCACATCAAACCGTGCAAATTATTATTAATGTTATACTTTATTCTCAAATTATTAATGTTAACAACATCAGCATTGTGTGAATATGAGTAGGCTATAGTGTGTATTAGCATGTAGATTTCAATTTCTGTACAGTCTAATCTAATTGCCATGCCATTCGAATTTCATATGAAGAAATTCTTTTAACCCAAAAAGCAAACTATGCTCCCTTCGAACTGGTTTTCTTTTAAATACAAATCTTGTGTAATCCCAGGCTATCTGTAATCAGAGGCATATTTAAAACTGGAATATAATTTAATTTCATTCACAAGTGTTTCATAAACACATAATCCTTTCTGGATCACAATCCGCCATCAGAATGATACATTTAATTATTCTAGCTGCTGTGAGAAAAGGCTAAACGATCCGTCACCTGCAGGTGCAGGATCCTCACATGGGATAGCCTACTAGCCGAGACATCTTCTTTATGTTTACAGATGTGACATAATGACGCAGTGCCATGCTCGAATTTCCCATGAAAACCTACCCATACAACTCAAATTAGAAAACTTTATTATAAGCTAACCGTTGTCAATCGGGCTAAAGTGTGGCGATAGTTTTGAACACTGGCTGGTTATGTACTTGCTAAAACATTGATTTCGGATAATTCTTAACCAAAAAAAGTTACGGACTGCAGCTTTAAGTAAAGATCATGTTCCATGAAGATATTTTGTAAATTTCCTACCATAAATATTTTAAAACTTAATTTTTGATTAGCAATATGCATTGCTAAGAACTTCATTTGGACAAATTTAAAGGTGATTTTCTCAATATTTAGATTTTTTTGCACCCTCAGATTCCAGATATTCAAATAGTTGTATCTCGGCCAAATATTGTCCTATCCTAACAAACCATACATCAATGGAAAGCTTATTTATTCAGCTATCAGATAACGTATAAATTGCAATTTCGAAAACTTGATCCTTATGCCTGGTTTTGTGGTCCAGGGTCACATGAGGGACACAGGTGGCACTGATTTTGCAGAATTACCCAAATAATGCTAGATCATTGCGTGCATCATAATAATTTTTTAAAAAATAAATAAAGACTCCAGAAGACCTTATGCAGAGGTCTAAAATAGATAGATGTTAGATAGAGAAGGCGACCATGTGAGGTCATTCTACAATAAGATAGGGTAAATGTTTAGAGAGAAAAAAAAACTACAGTCCAGTTAAAACTTTAAACTCTGTTCATTGTCTATGGAAAATCTGATATGCTATTGAAGATAAGGCAGTTCAATAGTTTATGTGAGTACTTAGATGCACCAAGCTGTGATAACTGATGATGTGATCATGCACAGGCAAAAAATTAAACAAAGAAAAATATGTTATTTGTTTATTGGTGTTTACACACATCCATCTGTTCTTGAAACAATTACAATATGCACTCCAGATTCCACTGTTTTATAAAACCCTTCTATATAATCTAAATACCATGAACTGATAGGTAATAAATCCAATTACAATCAAAGTAGAGTTAATCTAACTACAATGTACAGAAACACAATTCAGGAAAGAAGAACAGCAAATAATAAGCATATGGACATGGAATTATACTCAGAACAACAGAAATATTGAAGATGCACACATGCAAGGTTTCACAGAGAACAAGAAGGTAACTAATTAAACATAACAAGCAACATCTGTAACCAATACCTGAAACCATCAAACCGTACAGCTCATGGGCTTAATGACCTCTGAAGACAAACTTGAATTTACCCCAGGGCCGGCTCCAGAAACCAATCCCTCGCCATAACAAGACCTGCCTCTAGGCCAAAGACAGTCTGGGTGGTCATGATGGATGCCGTTAAAAGAGTCTAGGATGTCTGGGTCACGTGATCTTTACTACTGTGGTCAGCTTGATGTGACATTTTGTTGTGAATGGACAGAAATCCAGGGCCATTGACAATCCAGCTAATCTCCATCCAAACTTTGCCACTAAAATTCAAGTCCAATGTCACTGGCTGGTGCATTTATGCATTTCAGAAAGTCAGAGTGCACAGCTCTGCTGGGAAACAAAATTGTGTTTACCAGGTACCAGGCTGCTACAACGAATTTAACAGGAAGAACTTGTTATTTGATTTAGGTTCAAAGAGTTATGTTTGAGGCACTTATTAGTTCAGACCAATATCCTTAACTCCATGATGCCAAAAAAGATCAGAAACACAATCAAGGCAAAAAAAGTTGAGAAATAAATGTAATGTAAAATGTAAATAGCCTACAAAAAGATGCAATTTAAACAGGAAAAGGCTCAGTGATGCAGCGATAACACATAAGACAAACAGCATGAAGACTAAAGTAATAAAGCATAACAAGAAACAGGTGTGGCCAGTACCAGAAGTAATGACAACATATAACCAATTTCAATTTAGTTGAGCATGCTATCACTGCGGCACATTTGCTTTCCACTCACCAAAAATATGTGTGTAATTATAAAGTAAAAAATCTCATATTTAATTCAACCACATGGAATCATATTTTAACAGACTAGCCACTCTATTCTTAGTGGTTTCTAAGTCTTGGTGCTAAAACATTATATTAGTTAAATTCTGAACAATGACATTTTAGTCATAATGCACATAAAGTCTTCATCAAGGTCAACTCGCGTTTCTTAAATAAAGAAGTTGTTAGTTTGAGAATTACATTTGGAGTATTACTGTAAATATAACAAACTTTACACTTGATTTTTTTCTTTTACAGTTAGTTTTTAAATATATCATTTTTGTAAAGTAGACTCTTCATAGTCTCTCGAATCCATATTAGAAATGCTTTTTATTTCCCAATGCATGTCTTGACTTTTTTTTTTATTTTTCATGCATTTTGTCATGAATGTTTAAAGAACTCAGCTTTAAACTCAGCTTCTGCATTCTCTGCATATGATCCATATAGTGCTGAAAAAAACAATTGCCTCATGTCTGTGGAATGCACAAATGTGCTCTATGGCTCCATCACCAATGCAAAGAAAATATGCCATGAAAATTACATCAACAAAAGCACTGCATTTTCTGAATTGCATGTAAATATAATATACATATATATATATATATATATATATATATATATATAGAATGTAAAACACATCCAGGTGTTGATTTGCTCAGAAGAATCTTATTTTCATCTACTCTTCCAACTGCACATTTGTGTTAGAAAACAGACAAGTGAACTTTATCAACTATCAAACTGTGCCATCAAACTGTTACTCTGGTGCTATATGTAACTCACCACTCAAAAATGGAAATTCCGTCATTATTTTACATGCATTTACATGCCATTGGCTCTCACATGTCACATGACCAAGCCTGAACGTGTCTTTCTGAATGCAGCACTATATTGCTTAATATCTCTTGGCTATTCTTTTTTTTTTTTACCAGTTACCAATAGTTCTTTGTCTCATGTGTTGCAAAATTTCACTTCAGCCCAGATTGAATCATGTTTCACTACTAAACTAAACCATATTTACATACCTTTTTCTCATTAAAACATTTTACATTAATAATATATTACATACAGTCGGCACCGATAGCTTCGTGGGCATGTAGTGCCGTTGTGCTTCGGGAGTCCCGAGTTCGAGTCCCGGCTTGGCTTATATTCCATTGGCTTTCGTGTATCACATGACAAATTGTCACACATCAAGCTTGAATTTATCTTTTTGAATGAAACCAATTCTGTACTGCTCTATATTTCCTGAATATTCATTTTATTACTATAGGTTCTTTATGTTTTTGTAGTATGCAGTAGTATGTTTTTTGAATGAAACAAAGAGCAATTTTTAGTGAATAACAACCTCAGTTTCTCGCTGTTCTTCACACAAAAACAAATCTATCATTTGGTTTAAGAAGATTTGGGATGTGCCATATGGGCCATACTTTATTGTGGCTGTTATGTTTTTTAATTGGTATACCATATGCTCAGTGCTCAAGTTTGTGTTGCATTATGCTCTAGATATGAAATTCATACCTAACCCAAACTGAAGACAGACAGAAGTCTTTCAGTTGGGCCCTGCTTCTGCTTCATACGAGGTGAGTCTTGCTCCTGAAACCAAGATGATATATAATAATGTTGGTATAATACTGAAAGAACCATCTGTTCTTTTATATCTCAGCTCCCACACTTCACACAACAAATACATATCTAATTACTGTACAACTTGCAAAGTTACAGCGGCGCACTTACGAATAACTAATTCTAGCACGTATTCACTATGTAAACCTATTTCAAGTTGATCAGATTTTCATTATGGAGAGGAATGGAGTTTTATTTGTGAAGAATAAGCGGCTGCTGAATTATTGTCAGAGTAATTGGGTGTCACACTTTTAACATCGTTCATGAACAAATAGTGGCAACTCATTCTGTGTCTGTTATTTTCGTTTCTGCCCAAAAGCCCTATCTCACTGACATTTATGTGTGACCTGGATGCTAATAGACAGCAAAATTGTTTACCCAGGATGCAACTGGAAAATGTGTTTGAGAAAGATGAATCCATTGATGTTTGTTTTATACCCAAAGAGCATGTAAACAGAAAATGTGGCATGTTATTAAGCAGGAGAACTTGGTTATTTCCTTTGCAACAACATCTCATAAACTATTCTGACAGACTAATAAACTATATGAAGCTGCTGTGGAGAAGAAAAAAAGGGAAAAAACACAGGCTTTGAATCTTACAGCCATACAAAGGGGAAAACGCAAAAGAAAACATCAATCATGGGGATTATTATTTCAGTTGCCATGGAAACATCCCTCCAAACCCAATATCTCCATGTCTCCACTGCTTATTATCATCTGGTTTGATTGTACATAATTGAAACTATAGTGATTACACTCTTAGGATGAAAAAATGCACGCTGTCATGGCAACACAGTACAATGTTCTTAATCATTTCACCTCCTCAATCTGAAATGTAATAGGCTGTCAGCCATAATGGCTTGTGAAGGATGCTTCTGTGAAATGGTTATCTTCTTAACTATCTTGCAAAATTATTCCTCCTGTCCTGGAGACAGCGAAGACACTACAGGGCAGCTTTTATATCTGCAGTACTGCTCTATATCTCCCGACTATTCATTTTATTACTAATAGTTCTTTATGGCTCATGTGTTGCAATCGCACTTTTCATCCCAGTTTGTGTATGACCATGTTTCACTATTAACTAAACCATATTTACAGGTTTTTTAACACATTGTACACAAAAAAATTGACACAGTAACATGTTTTAAATGGTTAAAATGATGTGCACTTATAACAATAAAATACAAACTAAGAAAAGAAATATCCATACCAAGTCCAGTACAAGATGACATCCTTTACATTTTAGCAATAGGAAGTGAGTAGCTGTGATGCTATATGCTAAGCATATAAAAATATAATAACAATAATGAAAATATGCTACATTTTAATTTTAATTATTTGAATTATTTGACCAAGCAGGTTCATGTTACTAGATAAATAAAATGTACATACATTTTTTATAAAAATATTATACTATGGGAGCTGTTACTATATAATGAATTTTAACACTGGAACACTGTATTGAGTAAACAGCAACCAGAACCAGAACTATCCATTTAAAAAAACAACAACAACAACAACAAAAAAAAAAAACATATAAAGTGGGCAGAAACCAAGCTTTAGCAAATGTCAACACATGCAAGGAGCTGCAGTCATACAGTCGCTGCTAACAGAACAACTGGACATTAATAGCCAATATGATGAATTGCAGTAGAGGTGTGCTGAGAACTATTTTCTCATCAATAGGGCAGCCACATGCTCTCGCTTTTATTGACCATCTAAGCAAACACACAGGTTCATGTGATGCACTTAGTTTTTATTGCGAAAGGTCGATATTTATTTATATTTCTCATAACAAAAAGAAGCAATTCTACTTGTATAAATTGTCTAGCTTCAGGCTTCTGTATCACTGCAGTAGTATTGCATAAATTAGATAGGAGTATACAAAGAGAAAAACAAGAGAAGAGAAGAGAAGAGAAGAGAAGAGAAGAGACTGACATTCATTTTCGTCTATTCATTATGACAGACATAAATTGCCAGTGGCAAGAATGTCCTCATAAGTCAGGAGTTCTGTCTTTAAAAACATGAAATAAACTGCGAGCACTCCCACAATATCAAGGGCTAGAAGTAAGTCATTACTAAGCCACAGAAACACTCAAATTACCATATCACCATTTCGTGGAGGAGGGTAAAAACAGAAATGCAAGGCATTTACAAATTTTAATAAGTTCAGGAACTATATTTTACATCATTAACAGATCTAGTGAGAAATGTTTCCCTCAGGATACGCAACAGCTTTTTTGTTTACTTTGTGACATGCATTTAAAATGAGTTCACAATATCATGCTTCTCCAAACCAGTTTTCACTATAACAATCACAGAGAGATTTTAATAAAAAAAACTGGTGGTGGTGTAGCGGTGGGGATTTTTAAGTGATTATTTTCCTGCAGGTTATCCTTATGCCAGTAGGTGGCAATAAGTCTTTATGAGTCGTTGAATCATTTTATTAACTGATTCGTTCACCCACACGAACTGGTTCAGGATTTAAATACAACAGTGCGTTGTTATTTTCTGTAGTATTATTCGGTCAAACAAATGTTTGTGTTTCAATTTTGACTTTGTGTACTGATTTGGACTAAAATAGTTATTGAGGTAGCACACTATGGATGTAAATCACATAGTAGAGTTATGAGTAGTAAAATAGAATCAATAGCCTATACTGAATTAAGGTAAGCAATGAGTTGAATATGTATATGTATATAGCCTAATTAATTTATTAATTAATTAAGGTTAGATCTTTACTTTACACTGCTATTGTAATTGCCATTTTGACCATTTCTTTTTCTTCAAATGGCAGAAAGGTGGAGCAGGCAATCTGTGTGCCATTAGAAAACAAGCTACTGAACTTATGGTAATCAACAAAGGTCACAATAAATAAGAAGTGAGGTGGGAAAATATCGTACCACAATCAGAGAGTCCAGAGACTGGATTAGGATTTGTGAAAACAGGTAGGTACAGTATTTTCCTAAATCATTTTTAATCAAGGTTATGTAGGGAAACTATATCACACTCAAACTGCTGTAATTAGGCCTATCTGCGGTACTCGGTTGGTGGCCTCCTACATGTATGACTTAATGTGTTTTGATATGGTTATGTCTTCATTATTAAATGTATGTTATTAAATATATAACACATAAATATACATTACATTTTCAGTTTTAGCATTTTAGCCCAGTAATATAGCCATAAAGCACAAGCGGTATTAAAAGGAACACATAAAAGACAGGAGGGGGAAACAAAATGGTGACTTCATGTGAATGTAATATATTTAAAGAGGAAAAAGAACATCAGCAGTATAATCAATAGCACATGAATGAAGCTTCCCCATAGTCCAAATGGCAATCATCCACTTTCCCTCTTCAAAACTCGACCACAAAATTGGATTTGAGAAATTCACGAATGGTCGCTTCATTACTTCAACAGGATTTATTTTGGCAATGTATTTTGCTTTTTAATTGATTTCTGTCTTGATGGTGTGCTGTTTATAACCATGAAATGGCTTTTTTTCTCTATTTAAATTCTTCCAGTAAACATCAAGGAGTTGTTTTCAACTTTCTGAGCTCTTGAAAAAGCTACAATGTCTGGGATCCTGCATGTTTTGCAGTTATGAATGTTAAAGGGACTTGGCCTTGATAGTATCAGTCATATTTTGGTGGGCTACTTAATTCTGTTCTCAATTTAGACAAAAATTGGGAACTACCACAACATTTACTTTACCAACACATTCCAAAAAGGACTGAATTTGCTATTAACCGTCTGCAGTTTTGTGTTTTGATGTGTCCTAATTGATTGTGGTTTAACATGCATATAAATAATGTTTCTGAAACAGTAGTTTATTAATGCTATTCAGTGTTGTTGCTTTATTCTGGATCATCTGCAGTGTTAAAAGATGAGAAAGAGAAGCTAGGATGAACTGTGAAAGTCATCCTCCTCTCAATCTATTCCATCTGTCAGTACCAATGAATTGTAGTTTGAATTTTCTCGTTGGCAGCAGTCATGTCATTACAGAGAGCTCTGAATTGTCGAACGCCCTGGGCGAAATTTCATGGCTGTTAAAACTAGTCTGCGTATTAACCCTCATTTACTGAAGTCACCACTTTCAACTTACACATCTCACTACAGTAAATCTTCAAAGAATTAAGAGTGATATGCGAACGCGGAGATTTCAGACTGATTGCTGCTTAGATTCAGAGCGAAGGAGAACAATAAAAAAGAGAAGGAGCCGAGCAGATCTGTGCATCTAGTCGACCTGTTGTCGACAGGCTAATTTCGGTTTCTCATTCTTTCTTTTTTTTCTCGTTCTTCCCTCTCAGACAACACATTTAGATAAAAAATTGAGATAGATGTTTCCTGTGCGGGGTGTCGGTGTGCTTGAACCCCAGACAGGGATGTTATTTGAATGATCCACCTTCATCAGTGCATATATATTGTTTGCTGAGTCTTGGGTTAAGATGGGCTCCTCAGTTTGTTGTGTCGTGTTTTTTGGAGAGGAACGGCTGTAATGCAGTCCTTGTCCCTGAAATAGGATACACTGGCTGTACGTGTCAGAGATTTCACATTCACGAATCGGTTTGTTCTTTGATCAATGACACTAACCTCCTTGTGCAGCCTCCAGGTGTGTTCAAATGAGGTGCATTCCACCCCGGTTCTCTGAATAAAAAAGCAATCCTCCCTGTCACTCTTTTTCATTAGAGTGCATTGTGGCACTAAAAGAGAATATTCTGAGTTTGGTGGAAGATGTAAGGAATAAAGATGACTACATTGCAAAGAGTTGATGTTTTATTAATACAGCCCTCTCAATATGATAAAAATTCTGCTTTTTCCTCTCGAAAAGGAAGGGCCATGTGAAGTTAGAATTTGCATTGATAAATAATTAATTGCATTTAGAGGTAATGAGGATGCACGCTCACTTCTGCTTTGCCTCTTCCTGTACCGTGACTCCTCGTTCGAAGGGTTAAACTGCCAGCACACTGAACCTGCACATGCTACTGCCAGTCATCGAGCAGATTAGCTCTTTAAGCCCATACGAACACAGCTTAACATTAATGTTGTGAAAGCAGTTTTTAGCAACATCTGTTGGCGACGCCAATGAAGGATGCAACTGCAGTGTCTAGAAAGCTGTTTATGTATGCCAGTGTTTTGAAACAAATCAGGAGAAATGGTAATGTCATGTCATTATTTAAATGTTATTACTTCAGAAGAACCAGCATTTTCTTTGCATGTCTCTGATAAAAAAAAAAAAGCATATATGAAGAGTAAATTGTAATTTTATTTTTATTTTTTGTTGTTCTTATTTTTCATATTTTTCTGTAAAATATCCTGTATTTTGGTAACACTTTACTTATGTAATGCATTATAAAGGTATTTATAATGTCCATTATAATGCATTATAGCTTTTCATTAATAATTGTAACCAAAGTTGAAATGCATTATAATATTTGCAGATTTCTTGTTGTATCTGAAATTGCTTGTTTGTCATATAATATTATGAGATCATACAATGCATTATAAGGTGTGTTACCAGGCCTAATCAACGCATTAAAAATACTTTTATAATGCATTATATATGAAGACTTCAAGTAAAGTGTTACCCCCAAACCCCTGTATGAATAAGTATAAATCATGCATAATGAATGAATGAATGAATAAATAAATAAATATTTAAATAAATAAATAAAGAAAGAACATTTTTCTATTATTTTTTATTGGGTTTTTTTTGTCAAAATCTTAGCTTTCATCTTAGAAATTAGTTTTTTCGGTCTGAGTGAACAGTTTAAAAGCAGCATTTTTTTTCTTCAAGAGTCATAACCCAATTTGTCTTTTTACAAATAGTCAAAGCACTAGAGCACTAGCGCAGGAGGAGAGGAAGCATACTGTCCAAACTCATTCTAAACGATCATTGTGAAATATCTGAGGTCTGTATTTATGTTGAAAGGCCTTCACAGTTTTTCAAGTAGCTTGTACCTTTCCAATCAGAGAGTTGTAATCCTAATTCTTTCTCTTTTTAAAACAGACAGAAAGAGAAACTGTGTGGTTTCACATTCCTCCAGGATTTCTAATAGCAGAGTGCACTGCCAAAACCAAAACTGGTGCTTTACTTACATGCCATTGGGTTCAGCTCAAATGATGTCCAAAGGCTGTCCTATATACCTCATTGTATCCTGCAATTACCAAAGATTAATATATGACTTCATTTTCTTCTTTTCTTTCTCAGTAATTCTGGGACCGGAGCCAGCAGCACAGTTTCCTTTTGACTCAAAGACATCATTCAGTCTCTGTTTACACTTGTTTTATAAGGGGGAAAAAACCTTCTCAAAGCAACCATCTCTCTCTGCATTTTTCCCTGCTCTCTAACATAATTAATAGAAAATTGCCTCTATCTATCATTTAAATGTAATCACATTTGTGAAGGAATTTTTATGAAGATAAATACAGAAATAATTCACAGTTGATCGCAAGGTCAGTCAAAATGACTTGGAGGAAACTTTGTAGGCAGGTGAAATTGTCCTTAATTTGCTGTTGTGCTTTGAGAGCTTTGTCTCATGGTCATTTTCAGTAGCCACACGTGTGATATTATTACAGTAGACAGAAACATTATGGCCATGGAGACTTGTAATTGTATATGGCAGGGTGTGTTTGTAACACAAGCTTACTTTGCATTAGCCGGAATCAAAGCAGACAGCTAAAGGTGACTCATTTGCAACCAGTGAGACACATACTGTCACTGACTACTGAATCCGCCACATTTTTACACAATAATTGGATGCATGTGAAAAGATCACAGTTTTTTCCAATGTTAATAATGTCCCTGTATACTTGATTACAGAACACATCGACTATCAGCTGTCTACATATGCAAAGTGCAAGACAAAGTGATGCTATGGCATCAACAATAAACTGATTTTAATGTTGAACACTGTAAACTGTGGATCATGTTAACCAGTTTTTATAAAAATACCATAATTGCTACAATTATCTTTACTACTGTAAAACCATAATAAATGGTTATGGGATCTCCTTCAAGATACTTTCTTTTTTCAAACTGCACATCTAAATTAAAATAAAAACAAATATATATTTTAGGGTTGTCTACTAAAAACTGCTATGTAACAATACCTATTGTGAAAGGCACTACACACATGCATTATGAACAGAACTGAAAATATTTATCTTAGTGGGTAGTAGGTAGAAAAAGGATATATGGAATGAAGAATATATGCATAATGTTGTCTAAAATCCCACCTGTTCTCACACAGTATGGATTTTTGTACATGAAAAATGTAAAGCTGCCTTTATATTTTAGGAAATAATGTAATGGCTGCATCCCCACCTGTGCTTCAAAATGTATTGCGTGGCTTAAGAAATCAAATCAGTTAGATTAGCAGGTTGCATTGTGTGTTATATTTCATCAATAGTTCATCAGCATCAGCAAAAACACTCAAAGGCTCATTCTGATCAAACTTCTAAAGACAAAAGCTGGGATTTTGAGTCATTGTTTCTTTGGGGGTAAAATTAGCTCTAGGACAAGAATAAAAGGCTCTCTGTATGGACTCATAATGTGTGCTCTGCTTGCAATGGGTAGAATGTATAGTTAAGCAGTTTTTGAATAAGGCGCAGAGAGTGAAAGGTCATACGCACGTCACTGATTCATTTCAAAACGCCTATTTTATTTGCCAGCTCTTTTGTGGTCTTTTATTATCTGATCATATAGGAAATTATTTAAAATGATATGCAAATTTAAAAACAGGGCTGGTGCATTTCTTTGTTGATAAACCAATCTAATATCCATTATTCTTGAGTTCCCTCTGCACAGAACTAAATGCAGTTTTATTTAACAACACATGGTTAGTGTACTCAGACTATGACTCAGTCTTCTGTTTGTTGTTCAGTGAAACATTCAGACTGTAATTCCAACTAAAAAATAGTTTTAACATCACAATAAAAAATTTTAGAGCAGGCATTCAGACAGCTGTTATTGTGCTGTCAAAGGTCTTATTTTTTACTCTCCTCACTTATATATTCTCTCTAACTCCATCTCTCTCTACCACTCTCAAAAAAACTACTGCACACTGATGTATGTGTACGTGCATATATCATCTCTGCCTTTGAATAGGCTTAGTCAGAAATGGAAATGAGTGAGTCAGCATTGTGCAAGAAGCTGTTTTCTGCCAAAGCTTTTTGAATATCAGTGAAGAGCGATATAAAGAGCATTAGCATGTTGATGGAACTTTGCATCTTGTCTGAACAGACTGTATCTGTTGAAAACAGAGAAGGACAAACTGAAATGCGGCTAGGGTCATTGCAGTTTTATAGAGTTCTGTAACTTTTTGAAAATGAATATATTTTATGAAATGAATATATTCCCTACATGTTATGATGTAGGGAACTATCTCTGTAAAAAGACCGTACTGTCAGACTTCCAAAAGTATGCTCTGGTCAAGCTCTAGGGCCTACATTTTATTAATTATAACTTGAGTATTTACACAATGGCAAGATGGCAAGAAAATGAGCAGGATGTCTTTTAGTCTGGAAGCTAATATGATATAAACAGCTAAAGTTAGCTATCGTTCACTGGGGGATTGAGAGTTAGCTTACATGAGGAGGCCAAGGTGATGTTAATTTTAATATTTTTGTTTACACTTTAGAATAGGGAACACATATTCACTGTTAATTAAGAGTTTTCCCTCAATAAACTGCTAATTTGCTGCTTTTTAGTAGTTAGTAAGGTAGTTGTTATGGGGTAGGATTAAGGGATCTAAAATATGGTCATGCAGGAAAAGGCATTAATATGTGCTTTATAAGTAGTAATAAATGGCCAGTATGATATGCGCTGACAAGCAATTAGTTAATAGTGAGAATTGGTCCTTAAAATAAAGTGTGCACTTTTTTAAAGATTCACCTTTGGACATTACGGGCATATTTACTTCTAGAATTACAAAGTGAAAGGGAATGATTTACAGTGAGACTAATCAACTACAACAAAACATCACAGGAACCATAAAATTGGAAAATTTGATGTCATTTCCTATATGATGCCAATGCATACTGGATTTTTTTAAGGAAATTGATTTTTAAAGGAAGAAATGAAATTATTCTCTATTACTAATAATTTAAAACAAATTACTGATACATTTTACTGTTTAAATTGTGAGTTTAATATTTTAATCATTCTAATATATGCTGATTTGACTTATCAATGTTAAAAACGGTGCTGCTTAATGTATTTGTTGAATCCTTTATACTTTTTTTAAGAATTCTTTGATGAACAGAATGTACAAAACAAGCATTTATTTGAAGTAGAAATCTTTTCTTACATTATAAATGTCTTTACTGTACCTTTTGATGAATTTAATGCGTCCTTGCTGAATAAAATTAACTTACGTAATAAACTTACCCACCCTAAATTTTAAATGGGGGTGTATATTTTTTAAATATTAAGACATGTATGACAGGAAAACATGTAGATGTGCAGCCAATTTGTGATTTTTGTAAAAGAAATTTGTTTAAAGATACAAAATATTTATTATATGTCAGCATTTTTACTGTTGGCAGAAAGATAGTAGGCCAGAATTGCCTAGAGGAGGTTTGCACATGTTTGCAAGTAACAGAAACCTGAGCATATGTACAAAAGTAAACAGTGTAGTTAGTTCAGTACGCCTGGTTTCTGTCTGTCAGTAAGGTACTCAGCTCTTGCTATATTGTGAAGTGCAGGTGCTGCTGGGCATCTTGAGTGCACAATAGTCCCATTAAAATATTCTAGCAATTGGACGATGCATTTATTTGTATTTTACTAGAAACCATAAATGTTTGGCTATAGTGGAGTCCAAAAGTCTGAGAACAAATTATTAGCATTTTGAGTGAAAATGTCTTTTATGTTTGTGCATCTTGTGCTCCATTAGACTCAAGAACATCTGACCTTCTGAGTTCACATCAGTTGACGTCAGGGTTACAAATTTGCTTAAATTTGCTTAGTGACCTAGAAATAAGAATCTTTTCATTTGACGTCATAGCTTTACTTTGTTTCACATTTTCACTGTCCTAAACTTTGTTTATTTCTAGATTTAAATAGGGGGAAAAAATCCCACAATGTGGTCTCAGACTTTTGGGCCTCGCTGTATATCATTTGCGTAAGTCCGTGTCCACGGCGATAGAGTTGTATCTCACCACTCGACAGCTATGAAGTGATGAGATCATGCCAAATGACCTATGTTGTGTTTCTGCTGTAGTTTGTACCACATTGATTTAGCACACATCCGTCCTCTTAAAGCTCCAGGGAATAAAAGCTACAGCCATTGCGTCTCACCTTGTTAGAGGTGCTGGGTCTGTACTGGAATCTGCTTTAAAAAATGAAGTTGGGAGACTGCTGAGCTGACGGCACTGCGAATCTGTAAACACCAGTGTAAATCAATTACAATGGGAAAAACACAGTCCCGTGTATAATTTGATCTGATTATGCTGTTGACAGCAGCGGCGTAATGATTACTTCCACACAACAGAGGCAAAGCATGTTGCTGGCTCCGAGATGTGAATGTATTGTATTATCAGGCTAGAAAATCTTTGATTTGATTTGTCAAGTTGTTAGGGCAGCACTAGAAATTCGATTTGATATTAATTAAAGGGAAATGGAGAAGGGGGAAAAATGAATGTGGTAATAGCCTGTGACGACTTCAGAAAAAGAGTTCAGGTGCGTGTGCTTTTTATGTTCGAGATCAATATTAGTGTGCTCGTTTTGATGAGAAGAAACAGTGTGATTTGATCAGTGTAGACCTCAATCTCTTCAGCTCTTTATTGCTTCTGGAGTGATTGCACTCCCACTCCACCTGGGCTCACTCTGCCCATGCATCTGATATCCTCTGTTCGGAATGTTATAGAGCAAACAATGTAAGATGAGTTTTTGGATTTCAATTTTTATCTACTTTTTTTTTCAGTGTGTGTGTGTGTGTGTGTGTGTGTGTGTGATAGAGGGGGTGGGTGGAGTTGCTATGCGCGGCGGTTGTATAATAGAAAATGAGTAAAGATCAGACCGACTAAATTTTGATGAAGGAATGATTTGCTGGGGTGCTTTGTGCTGTGTTTAGACCTATGGTTTAGACCAGGTGTCCTGAAATAGCATATTTCACTTATCAACAGTGAGGCTATTATATAAAACATTTTAAAAAAAATTGTCAATTTAATCTTGAGTTTGTGCAGCTCAGCCTAAAAAAAAGGACAAACAATGCAGTAAGTAACTTCTCTCTCTCTCTCTCTCTCTCTCTCTCTCTCTCTCTCTCTCTCTCTCAAAAAACAAACAAAACAGCTGTTTGATTCTACATGAAGTAGATCGCCTCATGGGGGGACATACTGAAATGCAAGCTTATTTATATAGTACCTTTCAAAATACATACTGTTTCAAAGCGGCTTTGCAGGAAATGCTTAGTTATCAGTCAGATATGTGTCAAAGTAATGTCCTTAAGGCAGCCATTTACAGCTAAAATGTAATAAACTGTACTCACTATTGAACTATCTTCAAGTATGAAAACAATGCCAAAACCTGGACATTTTAGGCAATTTAAAAATTCTGGCCAGGACATGTCAGGGAATAAGAGGACATATGGTCACCCTACTTGTGCTTGCCTTGTAAATGACCCTTCCAAAGATCATGCCGCTCTCACGCAACACATCAGTTTCATATGCAGTGAAAAAACACATCACGGAGCAAAGAAGAAACTGACAATGTGCCGACAGACAAGACAGAGAAGGTTACTTTTGGTAGGAAACAAAGTGTCAGTTTTCAAATTTGTAATTTTGTACGAAATTCAAACAATAATACCATTTTGTGGATCTTTAATGTGTCATGACAGATCACTGTAGCACCTTAGTTCAAGCGGCATGTGAAGCAAACATCTCTACCTCTGTACTAGTTATAGTGTGAAATAAACATGAATGAACATCAGACGGTATCTTGTTTCAACCGTGGAAAGATGTAGATACACCATTTTTCAAATTTAAGTCCACTGACCTTAATCTACTCTCCTGTCTGTTTCATTTGTCGGATAAAAATCATGTTATGATAGGTCAGATCGCCTATCAATAAAACTCCCTGTGAAAAGTCAGTTATTACAGTATAAGGATTTAACAGTTTTGCATCTGCAGTCTTCGTAAGTGTTGGCGTCGTATCAAATCTTTGCAAAGGCTGGATCAACTGTAGCTGGAGAAATCACCTCAGGATGGGCATGACCAGCCAAATTCTGTCTATTGTCAGTTACTTTTGCAACAAATCAATCATAGTTTACTCTGAATAGTGTATATTTACAATGACATCCATAATAACTGAAGAACTTAACTGCTTCTGCTTTGGTGTCATGATATACCCACACCACTAGGTGTCAGAATAAGTTCATGATTTCGCCATATTGGACAGTGGAATATCAACAAAAAATACCGAGCTTCCATTTAAGCAAACTTTCTAAGAAAAATATGGGTTGAATTCAGAATAGCATACTGGCATACAACTATTTCTGACATATGGCAAAAATAGTAAGAGTATGCTAGTATGCTATTACAAATTTAGCCATGGTCTTGAGGCTTCCAAACCCAGACGTGCCTATATCTGAAACATCCTTTCAACGGATGGACATCTAATTATGTGTTGTGGTCTTTCAACTTCTTTCAGATTTTCAGACTATGAAGGAACATTGTTGAACACACAGTAGTTTGACCAAACAATATAAACATTCCCTGAATGGATTTGTTTTCATGAACTTTATGACCTAGATTCTGCCAAATCTCATTTCTATCTTAAATATTTATCTTCACACAGTGAAACCAGCTTGTTGTATTCACTGAAAACTACGTTCTTGCATATCACTCAGTTTTCAAAAGCTTTCTGTTATTGTTACTGAGATAGCATTGACATTTATAGACTGAGAGAGTGGAGAACAACCAAACAGTATAATTTTTGATAAATGAGGAACGTCGTACGTAACCGTTTTTAATGATCATTATTTACTAGCGAACAGAGAGCCAAGACTAAATCCAGACTATGATGAATTGCTGATCAATACATTGATGACAAGCCACCAGAGCCACGGAGTGTAATGGGAGATTGTGTCTGAACTGAATATGTTCAATCAAGCTGTTGTCTCGCAGTAAATGTTACTATACAATGCATGTTATTTGACTTGGCACAGCAAGCCCAGTGTGGCATGTGGTTTGCAAAACACAAGGAGGGTTTTATAAGGGGCAGCTGTGATTACATTCCTCTCTTCTATTCCTTCTCATTATGAATGTGAAACAGAATACAGCCCAAGCATAACTTACAGCACTTACAGGAGGTGTGAAACTCCACTAAGGTACAAACCACACCAAATAAAATATACATAATGCTGGTGGAGTTTCATAGTCTGGCTCTCCTGTGTCCAGAGGACTTGTGCTGACTTCTCAAAATGAAAGGAGAGTCTGTTACTGTGAAGCCATGTAAATAAACATGAACATTTCACAACTTTGACTTTTTAAGAGGCAGAGAGCTCAGTGAAGGACATGACAACCTAGATAGGCCTACATGCGCCCACCATCTATAATACAAAATCATAAAGAGCTTTGTTGTATGGAAGCCCATTTCAACCACATAAGAAAATAAATGAATTATGAAATAAAAAGCTGGAAATTATGTTAGAAATTATGAGAAATACAATGACATAAAATGTCATAAGGGAATTCTCATGATTATAACAATAATTGTAATGGTAACACTTTATAGGCAACAATTCTAACTATTATAGGCATTGCTTATTAGCATGCCTATAATAACAACATTTTGGCTGTTTATTAGTCCTTATAAAGCACATATTCTGCATAACCATATTCTACATCCTTAATCCTACCCAATAACTAAACCTAACAACTGCCTTATTAACTATTAATAAGCAGCAAATTAGGAGTTTATTGAGGCAAAAGTCATAATTAATGGTTTGTTAATACCTTTATAGGTATAATACTATTACTTTTGTCATAACAATGATTTTTATATTCTATTTTTGCCTTTTTATGTCATAATTTCAATTTTTAATGGTGCAATTATGATTTACCAAAGCGTGTTTTTTTTTCTAATCTTGAAGAAATGAGCTTCCAAGAAATAAATATTTTCATATCTTATTTTCTCAAGATCATTATCATAAAAACACCCGATACAACCAATTACAATTTTTTCATCTATGTGTCATTAATAGATCATTAATAGTTACTTTTCCATTTTTTTAATAGGCCTGCATGCTTGTCCAGTGTTAGGGTTAGGGAATGATTTAGATAATGCTCAGTTCCATTAATGAAAATTTCACAAAATTTACAGTGCGACCAAGTGAAGTTAGATTTTTGAACAAATGCCTCCCATATGAACCAGTTCTTTTTGGTTAAATAAAACATATGTCGTAAACACTAATATCTGATTCTTGACCAAATTACTCTTATAGAGAATCAAAAACATAGAGGGTGACCAGTGAAGTCCTATCCCCAACCAAAAGACTCTTATGAACCTGTTCTTTTTAATGAATCGCAAGCACATGAATCAATTTTTATTACAGATCCCAAATATCTCTTCTGGATATATTTGTAAATTGCCAATGAAGTAAATGGTCTGTCACTGATTCATTAATTGAACTGATTAGATACACGTGTGTTGATATGTTAATATGCACTGAGCACTTTATAATGCACTATGCACTTTTTTTGCACTATAAGAATAAAAGAGGATTGATATAGTATTTCAGCATGTAATCCTTTTATTTGGATACATAGCAATCAAATTTCAAGAATTTAGTTTTTTTTTTTTTGTTTTGATGGATTCTATGATGGATTCTACAATAGATCCCAAGTCATTAATTTCTTCATGTCCAATTACATGAAGTAACTGATACCGTATTATGTTATACTTGAGACTAATGATACCTAAATCAGTGTAGCTAGTGACTGGTTGTTTATAATGTGTAGTTAAAAATACAAATGATGAGTGTGTCAGTGGTATAAAGGAAAGAATGAAATATGCTATCACGTTAAATTTGTTTTGTTGTTGCTTTAATAAAAGGATTGCATAATCTGGGTTCCCCTTCAAGGGAACTCACACTGCTTTTTCTAGTGAGTTCCCCTTCAAGGGAACTCACACTGCTTCTTCTAGTGGACACTATGGGGAATGCCACTAGAGGATGAGTGTCTTGTTCCCTTTCGGGGAACCGTGGTCACATGTGTAACCCGAGACGTTCCCCTTCAAGGGAACTCACACTGCATCCTCTAGTGGCATTCTCCATAGTGTACACTAGAGGACGCAGTGTCTCGGGCCCTCTCGGGGAATCATGGTTACATGCATAACCTGAGACAATTTCTGTTATATTCCACAAAATTTTAAAAAATCATTAATGGAACAGCTAAAGCCGGGCTTACACTACAGGAGTTTTAAAATCCTAACCGATTATGAAATCTGGTTGCAGCACACACATAAGGAGAATCTTAGCAGATTTTCTTACCCTCAAATCTTAAACATGCACACACTATAAGATTTGAAAATCTTGGTGCATCACACTCTACAAGATATTAATATTATTATGCTGAGGGGAGCAGCGCATGTGATTGATGTTTTAGCAACTAATGTTTACATATCGGGTGTGCTTCACACGTTCTGATAAGTGAAGCTGCGGGCTCTTTGATCGCCCCCTGGTGGCTGGCTGCAGTACAGATCATAAACCCCGCCCTTTCTATGTAAACGAATGGGACTTGAGTCAAAATAAAAAAATAAATTACACTTCCAATACAATATTGTGACATATGGTTTTGGTCATTTAAGGTAGTTGTTATCACGCTGATATATCTTCAATTTTTAGTTTTTGTGATAAGTTTCATTTTAGCTAGTAATTTCATGCTATAAAAACGGGCGTGTCGTTATGGTTGATTGGGTCTGCGGGAGTTTGGGTGGGAGTTTGATACCGCGGCTCCACCTCATGACACTGCTGCACAGACTCTGGCTCCAAATGACGCCATTTACTCAAGATGGCAACGGCCATACTGAGATCCTTTGGCTTCACTTTTCTATAGTGGAAGGAAGTGGAGACGCGTCGTCCATTTTTTTTTACAGTCTATGTTACATATGTTAGCTAGCCTGCTAGCAGCTTTCACTCACCCGGTACGTTGAAAACTGAGGTGATATCACCCCAGCGCTTCTCTTTCCCCTTACGGTTGTGATGCATTTTCGACACATTATTCTGACAGTCGTGTTATTGCAAAACTTACACAAGTAGTTTCTCCATCTCCACTATCCAACGGCCCTGTGCAGCAGCTTGTTTTGCAGTTGCGCATTGGCTATTGTGAAAGTACTTATGTAATCATAGCCGTGATCATCCCGATTTAAAATCCTAAACATGTTTGATATGATCGGGGTGGCCCTGATTTGTGTGCGAGCAGATCAGGAGGTGCAAGATTCGATCTGTGAGCGCCTCACATTACCAGATAATCTGCGCTGAACATCGGAGCCGATCGAGGTCCTCAACAAGATTTTTCCTCCGATTTTCGGGAGGGGAAAATCGGGGCTAAATCAGGCTAAAAATCCTGTAGTGTGAGCCCAGCTTTAAGACCAGAATCATTAAGAAAAGGTGCAATCAGAACCAGAATCATTAAATAGGGATATTTATTAAGAGCTACTGAGATAGTGTGGTTTATGTGGATGAATAGATTGTTTTGGGCACAGATCATCAATGACTTCCACTGCAGCATTTGGGTTTAGTACTCTGTTTTTTGTGTCTTGAGTCTTGGTGGTCTGACAGTGGACTCCTGATCAGAGGTTGTTATGAGCTAATCAGTGGGTTCAGTGATGCTTGGTTGGTTCCGGAAGCTCAGGTTCAGGAAAAAGGACACGTAGTTCAGGGACAGTGGAGAATCTTATACCACTCTAATAGTCCTTTGATTCCCCTGTCACAGCCCACTTGAGGGGCAACAGACCTAGTTTGCTCTGATGATCTCTTTCTGCTGGGTCATTGCCTCTGTTAGAGTACGGTTTGCAGTGACCCTCTTTTAGCAGGGTCCTGTCAAGACCCCGTCATTTTGTAGCTCTATATGTTCAGACATTTGGGCTTGAACTTCATTTTAAATTTTTAATGTAATGTATGTCTAGAAACATCAATTATTCCTGAGTGATGTTTAATCGATGCACTTCTAAAACAGTTGAAAAATCAATATTGATTATCCTCTAGCTGTACTTAAATGACCACTCACTGGGTTTAATTATGCCTGACTCTCTTTCAAATACTCTTCTTTAATGAGGTATGTTAACAAAACGAGGAGTCTGTTGTGACTGCTATCTTGTATGATTTATCTGGAAAAGTCTCCATGGGAATGTTAGTTAACATGAAGCCTGTGAACAAAACCTGAGCCTAAGTAAGTTTAGAGTGTGATGAAATTCCAAACTTGGGAGGCTCCATGAAGCAAATTCCATCGTTTCGAGTCTCTCCCTTTCACATTTCATCATCAACACTTGTGTCACATTCACCAATTGAATGGGACATTGTCCTCCCCTCAGAGCCCAGTCTCAATAACTGCCCATTTTCTGGGTCCCTGCCCTCACACAATCACGTATCAACTCCAATCTGTCCACATAATGCTCTGCTGCCTGCCTGGAATGGCTGCTAAAACCTAGTGCCACTCCATTTGCATCCACTGCTTCTGCCCAGGGTACGATTCCCTGCGATAATAAACACCCCCTGTCGAGAAGGTGCGGGTTTAATGGATTTTGTCACCAGAAGAACTTGTATATGCAGCATTTCAAAGCAAGGAGATTGTATGCCATGGTCTAACACTTATTTTTAAAACTGTTTCCATACTGAGATGCAGTGACCATACAACTCGAAGCAACTCAAAAAGATTCATTTTTATAAATGATACCTATAATATGGGACAAACATTGAAGTATTTTAATGTAAGCTTGACATCTAAATAATGTTTGTAACTGCACCAGATATGATTATACTCATCAAGTGTGCATAAGTCAGCTGCCCGTATCTGAGCACTATTGGCAGCTCAGCATAACATTAATATTCCTCTTAATGGCAGTTTTGTTTTCCACAGGCCTGACACTCTAGACAAGATTGTTAACATGACAAAGAGCCTTCTAAAGTAACTTTAGATTTAAAGATTGATAGTAGATTAGTGGGGATGTCAAGAAAGGAGAAATCTGATCTGCTATTTGCTTAAAAGGGTCTTATACTCGTTGTGGAAAAAAATGGTTTGTATTATACAATGGTCAGTTCTGGTCCTTGAATTTGATTGACAGAGTGTGCGGATATTTAGTCCAGTCAGTCAGTCTGTGCAATTTAGTACATTTTTTAAATCTTTCTCAAGCTGCATCATTAAACCAGTAGCTGGCGACAAGTTACTGTCTTAATGAAAGAGTGTAATTATCAGTCGATTTGTTCCAAACATTTATCATTCTGGAAATGAGTGAGAAAAAAAAAAGATTTATTCAGGAGCAAAACAAGTGACTGTCTTTAAGAGACATACAATATAGTAGGCAAAAAACAGTATGTGACAAAAGAAGTATGTCCAAATTTATAGTACTCATAAAAGAGTAGGCAAAAAGTGCCTGGATGGCCTACTACTTCCAACATATGATGGACAATTTATCATCCCATCAGGCCACAGTAGAGGATTTGTGAATGGCAGTAAAATGATGCAACTGACACTGGTAAGTCACATGATAATGACAACATGGCAAATGTAGCATGTCCAGATTACATATAGAACTTTTTAACAGTTGCAAAGTAATTACCTATTCAAAATAAGTACCTATATGCAATTTTGGACGCAGCTATAATTGTCTAAGCATTCACAACCAATTCATTCAAAACAGAAACAAGGGACTGTCATTATGAGAGTCATTTACAGCCAATTTGTTCAAAACATTGATTCATTCAGGAAAGAAACAAGTGTCTTTATGAGTGAATCACTGAATCATTCATTCAATCAATGTGTTCAATAACACTGATTCATTCAGGAACAAAACAAGTGACTGCATTCATGAGTGAGTCATTGCGTCATTCACTCAAACTATAGGCTACATTCAAAATACTGATTCATTCAGGAAGAAAACACCCCCACTGCTCTGTGTGTTGTTCAGAGACATGCAGTTCATTCTGCTTTGACCTTGTTTGGAATTATTTTCATCACCGGTGCTATATTGTGAACTATTCATTTATTACTTATTAAAGTATTGTGTAAAAGCCATAGTACTGAACATCAGCACTCTTGCTCGTGTGATACTGCTTAAAAACAGAAGCGTAATGAATCTCTGCAGAGATTCTCTTTCATATCTCAACTACCCAAAACTGTCACTGATGTTATAACAGCCTAATTTGCAAACATATCTGATGGAGTCCGCGACTGTTACATTACAACAGAAAAATGTTGTCTGAAAACATAACACCACTTTGTTTTTATTTTACCACTGCTTGATTCTGACAACTGTGTAAACTGCCCACACAATTTAATTGCAGAGCAAACGGCAAAAAATGATTTGAATATTCTCAAACCGAATGTTGTTCTCTTTTGGAGCCTGTGGGCAGAATTACAAGGCCATGTTCTTGTGCACCCCCAGCCCTGTGTTGTCAAGCACACTCAATTCCATTTGGCAGTGAGTGATCAATATCTCCCTCTCTCTCTCCCCTCCCCCCTCTCTTCATCCATATTGCACATTTATATCTCCCTCATTGGCATAAAGATATGGACGTTATAGCAACCCACAGCTCATTGGTTAGAAATGGTAGTTATTTTTAGAGCAGCTTAATGGAACAATAGTCATTCCTCTCTCTTTCTCTCTCCCTCTCTCTCTCTTTCTCTCTCTCTGTGCACATTCTCTCTTTTGGGCACAAAGGTCATGGTGAAATGGATTAGATTTTGTTGTTTGATTTATATCTGTTGTTATTATGTCCCTTTCAGAATCCCATTCCAGTAAAATGCTGATCTGCACCGCATATGAATTTTCTGCTATATGCAGAATATTATGTCCACAAACAGAATATACTAGAGAAACTATATCTGATTTCTTTCTGTAGCCCACTTTCTCATTAGAACACCTTATCATTAAATTCTTTTTTTCCATAATACTTCTCCATCTGAGTGTCTGTGGAGGTGTAGTAGCCTGGGGCTTTGGGGACCCTTGGGATTTACTACTCCATCCCAGGAATTTTTCTCTCTCTCTCTCTCTCTCTCGCTCTTTCTTTCTTTTTTTTTTAACTATGGTCCTTTTCTATTCACATGCGGAAAAAAAAGAAACTAGTGATTTGATATCTGTGCTGAGGGAATGTAAAGGGACCCTCTGTCTCCATCGTGGCATACAGTATATTTTTGTTGCTAAAATGAGTAGTAATGCGGACGGGAAATGCACCAGCTTTACAAGGGCGTTGAGTTGTCCCTCAACCCATGAAGCAACCATCTGTTTGGGCTTTAAGCTCTTTTGTATTAAAGCTGTAATAGCAAAAGGTCATTCCGGGAATGACATCAATAAACTTGTGAATTAATGCAAAACAAAAGAGGGAAGCGATACCTCTGTACTCGAGGGTACATCTGGGTCCACCTAATCTTCTGCTATGGAAACAAATCAATTAGAGCCACTGCAATTATGTCTGATGTGAACAATGAAGAACTGAATTTTACACAGACACGTTTTAATGAATGAGTGGAACCCATGTAGAGGATGGAACATCCATGTAGCGTGTTGCACATCTTAGATTTAAAAATCTGAAATACAAGTCCATGAAATTAGTCCTACTCTTTTCCGGTTCAAAATCCGCATGATAAAACTTAATCAACCATGGCTGAAATGCAAGCCCTAGTGCTTCTGGCAAGAAAAACAACAAATAAACTATCCATGTGAATATTGGGAGGAGAATAATAGAAATGTCAAATGGAATAATCCTTTGTCACTGATATTTCCCCCCTGACCGTGAAAGGTCATGGCAGATCACTCAATTAGATGGCCCATGGCCTGAAACCTTTCTATCCTGCGTTCAAGCAGAAATACTCACATACTCAGAGCTCCCCCTGCTGTTTCTTTGAAGCAGCTACAAATGTGCCATCAGCCCCCTGGTGCCAAGAATCCTGTCAAACTAGACCAGAGGGAGTAAATCTGTATTTATTTGAGAGAAAAAAAATCCCATTAATCTGTTATCATTTTGCTTTAAGACTATGTTCACTGGTACATCACACTATAAATAACCACTTGAATGTTTTTTTTTGCACCATTTAAAAAAAAAAAACATACAGTACAACACAATATGGAACTTTGTATTTTTCAGCTCATTTTCATATCCGCTTTGCATCCATGCTCATGAAACTATTCCAGGTTACAGGTCATTTCTGTTCCCGCATGGAAGCACAATGTTTGATCAAAACAGGTTTGGGCAGATTTGGGACAGTGACATTCAGGGAGAAAGGCACTGTCTGATCCCTGCTCATGCATCCTCTTCTGTGTTCACAATCAGTCTGTTTACTTACAGGTGTGTGCCACATAAAAGAACTATTCATACACATGGTAACTGTAGAGAAGCATATTGAGAATGTGTATGTTTATTTAAAGAACGTCTTTGTGAAGTGAATGAAGATTGAATAAGGATAGGGTTGGTCTAAAAGAACAATGTGGAAAGTGTACTTGTGTGTGCAATTGCTAGAGATGCACAATATATCTGATATTATCAGCACCATACAGGATTATTATAGTTTACTAAAACTAATACATTTTTTGTCACTTGAAATAAAATATATATAAAAATAAAAACTAGTTCACAATATTAATAAAAACTATAGTATCTCAGTGATACTAAAATATCCCTGGTATAATATCAGTTATAGGCTGATATTAGAGATTTTAAAAATAAATTGTTCTATCAGGCGCTTTATATTTGGAACCCCTAAAAGTTCTATATAGAACCCACCTTTTTTTCTAAGCGCTTACATGGTAATTTCCCATATTTTTACAGTATATCAGTGTTATATTAGTTATTGGCTGTTATTAGATATTTCTAAATGGATTATCGAGATTAAATATTAAATTTTGCATGCTCATTTTCCCATATTTTTACATTTCGATTACTTTTGTTGTCATCCCTCATTTAAATTTAATCCTTAAAAATACAAATAATTGAATGTTAAATGTAATCTTTAACAAATCTATTTAGGCCTACCTAAATTAATTTTGATACTAAAATTTACAATGATGGATTTTAATTTTTACTATTTATTTTCTATTTATTTAGACACATATTGGTCGAATATTATTATTGTAATTGTTACTGATCATAACATCAAAATAATAATCTTTAGAATTCTGGTATGCATTTTTAAGAAAAATATTTAATGCTAATATGGTGCATTTGGTAACACTTTATTTTAAGGACCAATTCTCACTATTAACAAGTTGCTTATTAGGATGCCTGTTACTAGCATATCAGCTGTTTATTAGTACTTATAAAGCACATATTAATTCCTTATTCTGCATGATCATATTTTAGATCGCTTAATCCAACCTCATACCTAAACTTAACAACTAATTTACTAACTATTAATAAGCAGTAAATAATGAGTTTGTTCAGGGAAAACTCTTAGTTAATAGTGAATATGTGTTCCTTATTCTAAAGTGTTACTTTGTATATCTAATGGTGAAAGAAAGAAAGAAAGAAAGAAAGAAAGAGAAAGAAAGAAAGAAAGAAATAGAGGAAAGTGTTGAGGGTTTAGCTTAGGGGTATGGGGATAGAAAATCTTTAGCTTAAGTATAAAAACAATAGCAGTGAATGGACAGTCCTCATCATGATAGAAAAACAAACTCTGTCTCTCTCTCTGTCTGTGTGAGTGTGTGTGTGCGTGTGCATGAGTCCACGCTTGTTGCTCATGTTTGTTGTTCCATTTTAGACTGATAGGATTTGTGACTGATTGTTATAATCTGCCTGTTTCAAGCCCAAGGGAGAGCTATTAACATATTAACATCTGTATCTTGTTTATTTGTCATGCTATAATTTCCCTCTAATCAAGTCTTAATAGCGACAAGAGGATTGAGGAATTAGCTGTCTGATGGGCATTGTGCGAATCTTCTTGCTGATTACTGGAGTGAAACACTTCATTTAGCGTGACTCACTAGGTTGACTACCTCAATTAACCATTCACCATGATGTCAGAGCATGACGATTTGCGCATCGAGTGTGTTTGAAGATGAAAGCTCCTCTCGTGCACTTCACCCCCAGCTTTAAATAAGGAGCCAACATAAATGTTCACATCCTCATTAAAGATTTGATGATCCTGCTCTGTGATGTGACACTATCAGCTTTCCATAAGCGATAGAGCGATTTTAATAAATAAGTCTTTATACTGACCCCAGTGCTATCTTTGTGTCGTGAACCTCGCAATGCCTTTAAATTGCGCTTATTTGTTGTAATGCATCTAATGAGCAATCGGTGATTGCTGTCGTTTCTTTCACAGACAGCTGAGGGCGCTGTAGCGCCTTTAAATCCACACATTTATTAAACACAGCCGTCTTCAGTAGCTAGGAGTAATTTGATATCAGCCATCTAAAAGTCATAAAGTGAAATGAGAACTACGTCTCTTTATACAACCGTTACTATTGACAAAAATACAGCCAATTTGGTCCAAAGTCCAATTATATGTCTTTCTTCTGTGGTAGCCTACTACACATTTGTGGACCCACAGCAGCGACACTACATTGTAGCAACATGCAAGATAATAAGAGTACAACTGCTTATGTGACCTTAACAAAAATGGTAGTGTTGGTAAAACCATTGTGCTGCATTATGTACCATGATATTGAATGTGCCATGGTACTTTGGATCTTACCATGGTATTCTTTTCTACTGTTTCTACTGTTTACTTCACACAATTGCATGCCTTTTCAATGTAAACAAACAAGATTTTGACTTTAGTCATGCGCAGGTGTGGATCCTCTGTATTCAGAAGACAAACAACTTCAATGATTCAATGTACTGTTTTAGAGGCTTTGAAGCTGCTGGGTGGAGCTGGATATGCTAGTTGCTATGGGGGATGTTAATGTTTCCTTGCGGACCAGTGGAATAGGTCATCAGTATAATAAGTAAAAATCAGTAAGTTCGCTTCATGTCAACGCCCTTAATGACAGCATGCTAACATCATAATACACAGTCATCTTTTATCCTTTTATGAAACCAAAGTGTCAGAGACTTAAATAGGTCACTTGATTAAACATCAGTAATTTTATTGTTAAAGCCAAAATAAAATAATAACAATAATAATAATAAAAACTTGACAATTAACTGTAATAAGTTTAGGATAATTACTAAAACTGAAAGAAAACAAACTAAAATGTCAAAAAAAAAATTATAAAAAAAATATTAAAACACACTAAAATGAAATTGAAAACATATAAAATGCATTAAAATTAACTTTATTTGAAAGACATAAGAACAAATATGTCTGGCTTATACATAATGACATAAGTAAATATTCCCCCCCAAATATCCAGTGAGAATCTTATAGAAATGACACTGTGCTTTCTGTTGTAAATGTCAGGTTGTATATGCTTACTCCTTACATGTCAATCGTTATGATGACAAGGGGGTTTTCAAGGTATGTAAGCAGTTCTTTTCACCTGAACGTGGTTTCCCACGAGAACAGCAGAGTCTGTGGCTTTTCAGGTTTCAGAAATAATATCACATATCTGTCAATGAATCATGTTTCCTTTTTTGCGGGACTACAAAGAGATGTACAGCATTGCAAAAAGTTATGTAAAGCAAGATAATGAAAGACCAATAGACTAGTTATCTATTAAACTGCTGTATGCCACCTGCTGAGCCCTGAATCTGCAAATCTAAGCGATACAGCTATCTATCAAAATAAATTTAAAACAAACATTAAACACAATACACCTATATAGTCCTTCATATTCTGTTCGTTCATCAGGTAAAGAAGAAAATGCACTCATCCAGTCTTTCAAGCTTGAATCAATTCATTCAACAGCATACATTTATTTCAGAACTAATATTTAAAAGCATTCAATGTACAGACATATATACCTTCTGATATGACTAAACTGATTCTGATCATGTCAACTGATGTATCAGAATATCAGAAATAATCAAACAGTGTATGGAACAGGTCTGCCTACATTACGTGTCAGTCATGTGTATTATACTGTGTAGTATGATATTCCTATAAAGCCACATTTATAGGACTACACACTTGCTACATAGTGATAAACTTAATTGCAGTATTCTAACAATATTCATCAAGCGTTAATTTGCTCCTTCACTTTTCCATACAAGCTTATCACCAGGCTTCTCTTCATGCTCACTGGCTTCCACTTGTTTCCACTTGAAATCCAGTAAAATTGTGTTTTTAAATGAACATTAAAAGCAGCTTTTGCGCACATCAGGGTCATACTCAGGACAGTTAACTACAAAACGATGCCCAAGCAACTCTACAGGAAGTGATGAACTTTCACTTTAGCCAGGACATTGTAGAGCCTTCATCTCTAGTTCTTCATCATTCTAATCTCTGGAAGAGAAAAAAAATGTTTAAATCTACATGCATATAAATATATTTATATATGTAGATACATAGATACAGATATATATAGATGATATAGATACACTGTATATATATATATATATATATATATAATATAGGGCTATACTGTTACTTTCAGACTGGGACTTTTTTTTATTCATTCTACAGGACTGTGAAAATTGGAACAGAATAAGGATCTGTGGACCCCTAATTCTCATGCCAACCACACATTGCTGATTTGTGAGGCAGTCATGTGACCATTAGATATCCATTACACCTGAACAATATCTCACTGTGCATCCATCAGCTTGTCATGCATGTGTTCTCTGTTACTTAGCACAGAGGAAGTAGTGTGCTCATAGGTGTGTGTGTGTGTGTGTGTGTGTGTGTGTGTAGGAGAGAGGTGGGGGAGAGAATTAAAAGAGGTAAGAGCGATGGAAAATGTGTGTACGTGTCATTATATAAATACGTACATGAGCCAAAAAAAGAAAAAGAAAAAAAATAATACATGCTGAAGAGAAAACAGTCTTGACATTACTAATTTGCTTAGTAGTAGAGGAAAGTCAGAAGATCTTTCAAATGAAGTTAGTGAGGAGATATATTATTCCCTGATCTGTTTACATCAGTTTTACTGGTTAGTAATGATTCAGCTAATATACATCCATTCCCTGACTTTAGTCTGATTTACTGACAGTTCATGACCATGGTTTGAATATGATTGCAACATACTTGACCTAGTTGGGTATTTTTTTTATATAAAATGTAGGAAGTGGGAAATGATGTCTACTCTGTGTTTGAAGGGTTTTTGTTTACTGTGATATTTACAGCTCATGGCTTGTATGAATCAATGTAATGAATTAAATCTGAGGTGAATAACATTATTTCATCATCATTTCAAACAAACATGGAGAAAACTGCTAATTTGTGCTGAAAGTGAGAAGAGTGCTGGAGTAGCTCTGCTAAAAATGATTATCACTGTAAGTTACAAGACAAGCACTAAGTTCACCCAAAAAATAAAATAAAATTTGCTGAAAATGTACACATCCTCAGGCCATTTATATCGGAACAGATTCCGAGAAATTTAACATGACATTATTTGCTCATAATGGATCCTCTGCAGTGAATGGGTGCCGTCAGAATGAGAGTCCAAACAGCTGATAAAAACAACACAATAATCCACAAGTAATCCACATGGCTCCAGTCCATCGGTTAACATCTTGTGAAGCAAAAGGCTGCATGTTTGTAATAAACAATAATATTGCACTCTCCAGTCATCTAATCTGAATCAGGAGGGAAATATGGGCAGATCAAGCACTGTTTATAAACTAAGAGAGTCCAGAACAGTTCCCAAACAAATACGTCAGTGGTTTTTGGAGTGAGAGGACAACAGGGGATGGGCTTTTTTCACTGGAGGAAGCATTATTATGGATTACGAGCTCATTTCACTTCACAAGATGTTAATTGATTGACAGGATTATTGTGATGCTTTTATCAGCTGTTCAGGCCTGAGGGTGAGTGCATTTTCAGCATGTTTTCATGTTGTTGTGAACTATTCCTTTAATGTTCTGTTTTTAACAGAAGTGTAGTATACTTCAGCTTACTCTGGTTACATCATCAGACTCTTTTAGTAGCACTGCATCATCATGGCCTAAATTAGCCTGCTCAAAGTCTCATTTCAAAATGAGTAATATGCAGGCAGACCCAGGTGTCCCCTTGAGAGCTCTAGAAATAGACAGATCTATACACAATGCTGCAGCTAGTCCTAGATCAGAAGGAAGTGGGTTACTCTATTACTCTAACCCTTGCAGCACTCTATTGTATAGTGATGCTAATACTGCTAAGAGAACTTGGCCTATTTCCATTAAGCCACTGCACACTAAGCAGGAGCTTTTGTATAGTTATTGGTCATATGGAGATGAATCTTCAGTTTTGTTTAATTCTGGAAGTACTAACAGGTTTGCATTCGGAAAATCCAGGTGGGCTCTTGATGCAACACAGACAATGAGACATTTAATCAGCTAATGTGAGGAGCCTAATCTAACTCCTCCTTTACAAAGAGGAGCCAAAGCCATACATAAGCCATCGCATTATGCTCAAATGAGGGCACTCCGCTTGAATAAACAAAGAACAGAATACAATCTCCTGAAAATTTACCCATGGCCGATTAAAATGGATCCTGCAGTGGGGGTTTTACTGGAAGGCTGCCCTGACCACCCTGTCGCTCAGGGGCTGGGTGGGTCTGAAGTTGTCCCCCAGCATCCCGTCATTGCCTTCTGGAAGCTCTGCTCCTTTAATATGGGACCAGAGACGACGAAATTCCTCAATCTGGGGCAGAGCAAAGTGTTGAATGTTAGTTGAAAGAAGGCCAGCATTCACCTGTGCACTGCAGTGGGTGGGTTAGATATGAGCAGGGGCCAAAATTAACTCTTTCCACAGTGGGCACTGGTGGGCAAATTCACAAAATGTACCGACCATAAATGTGACCCTGGACCACAAAACCAGTCATAAGTAGCACAGGTATATTTGTCGCAATAGCCAACAATACATTGTATGGGTCAAAATTATTTTTCTTTTGTGCCAAAAATCATTAGGATATTAAGTAAAGATCATGTTCCATGAAGATACTTTGCAAATTTCCTGCTGTAAATATATAAAAACTTAATTTTTGATTAGTAATATGCATTGCTGATTTTTTTAATATTTAGATTTTTTTTTTTTTTTTTTTGCACACGTCTGATTGCAGATTTTCAAATTGTACGAAATGCATCTCGGCCAAATATTGTCGTATTCTAACATCATCAATACATACATCAATAGAAAGCTTATTTATTCAGCTTTCAGATGATGTATAAATCTCAATTTCAAAAAAATTGACCCTTATGACTGGTTTTGTGGTCCAGGGTCACAAATATATATTTAATTCATGAACCTGTATTTTGCATTATATTTATGAAACATTTTTGTGCATATGACAAATTTTAAATTCAATTACTTTGGAACAAATATAAATATATAAAATCAAATAAATTAAATTATTCATTAATAATTTATATAAATATATAGTTCAGTCATGAAACTCTAGATGGTGCAGGCTGACGGGTTGTTAACTGATGATATTCAGAGAGTTAAACGACTTGGCACAAACTGATCGGTTCATGCTGCATATGCAGCCAACGAGCTTACTGCCTTGCAGCGTGCTGAAACCTCCGATTCTCTGAAACCCTCCACCTTCCCCATCTCCACCTGTATAGATCTGCTCAGGTTATTTTATATACTATTTGTGCAGCAGCAGTATGTCTTCAATACTCATGGTATCGCCATGCATTGGCAGTAGCAAGTTCCTGTACTTGCTTGCAGCAGCAGCAGCAATAATCTACAACTAACAGCAGCAGCGAAGCAGATCTATTCCGCCAAGACCAAATACATTAAAGGGGTCATCAGATGCCCATTTTGTACAAGCTGATATAATTCTTTAGGGTCTTAATTAAAAGTCTATAACATACTTTGGTTAAAATTTCTCAATGGTAGTGTAAAAACACCTTTTTTACCATGTCAAAATGAGCTCTGTTTTCAGCAAGCCGTTTTTTGGTCCATGTTGCTTTAAATGCTAATGACTCTGCTGAGCCCGCCCCTCTCTTCCGTGGAGTGAGGAGCAGACTGTAAACTTCAGCTGTGAAACTGGCTAACTAGCACATTATTAGGAAAGGCGATTCGCAAAGATTCATAAAAAATCCTTATACTCACTTCTTCTGTAGATGAAGCTGGATCACGAATGATTTGCGCAAACATAGATGCATTTAGCCAGATTGGGGATCGGCGCATTCACTTCAAATCGAAAGTAACGTTAAAGGGGTCATTGGATGCAAAATTCACTTTACAGCTCATCTACAGAAGAAGTGAGTATAAGGGTTTTTTGTGGCTGAAGTTTAGTCTGCTCATCACCCCACGGAAGAGAGGGGCGGAGTCAGCAGTGCTCATTAGCATTTAAAGCAACATGGACTAAAAAACAGCTTGCTGAAAACAGAGCTGATTTTGACAGGGTAAAAAGGGTGTTTTTTACACTAAAATTTAGAAATTTTAACAAAAGTATGTTAAAGACTTTTCATTAAGACCCTTAAGAATCATATCAACTTGTGGAAAATGGGCATCCGATGACCCCTTTAACATTGTCATATCCATCACCATGCTAAAATCTTCTGAGAGTTGTCATGATTGAACTACTATACCAACTTTATCCAGATACAGTACACTCACATTAAGCTGTACTGTGCTTATGTCATAGAAAAATGTAATCTACATTATCATCCAACAATATGTTAAAAGCATGTTAATTATATAAAAGTATAAATATATAGTACATCCTACTTTGCCTTCATACATATAGTATAGGCACATAAAGCTATATATACTATATAGAAAATCTCAGTTGTGTGATTGCCTATATTGTCACAAAAGTGTAAACAGTATTATCACAGTTATATACAGTATAGTTATGTATCATATCCAACTTTATCTGCATACAAACAGGATATAAAGCAATATATACAGTACTGCAAATCTCAACTGCATGTTTTTTTATTTCTTTGCTAAATGTAACTATATTATCACCCAACTCTTATGTCCAACTTTATCTGTATACACACAGTGTATTCACGTAAAAGCGATGTATAGTATGTATCAAATCTTAACTGCTTGATTGCTTGTATTGTCATAAAATGTCAACTATATTATCGACCAGCTCTGATCTGATAAATGCAACTATAAGGCATAAAGTTATGAAGATATTATAAACATTAACATCTCGACTTTCTGTAAAGCTGCTTTGAAAAAATGTGTGATGTGAAAAGCGCTATATAAATAAATTTGACTTGATTTAAACAGGGCAGAACACTGGTGAGTAACTCCATTCTTTTACTTTCTTATGTGAGTGTTGAATGTGGACCCTGGGTGTGAGCTTTTTCGGAAACATGATAAAGCAAAAGTATTTTCTTAGCTTTTTTCCTCTTTTTTGCTATTATATCTCCATTGTAACTTCTTATTACAATAGTCTGAAGTATTTGTTTGAAGTCATAACATAAGCAGGGTCATATACCCTGTTCAAGTACAAAATGAGGATAACATATCAGTGTTGCATGATGACTTAATCCGAAAAGGAAACAATTTATATCAAACACATTATTATAGTCATCAAAAACAGACAAGACCCTGACCTGCTTTCATGTTTGACCTCATAATCAATATATGACTGGCCTTTACTTGAAAGTACCCCTGCTCTGCCAGTCATTGAGATCAAAGATAATGCAGTTGCAGACAAACAGCATATATTGTTCTTCAACTTATGATGTATATCACGGTTTATGATTTCCCCTTTTATGTGTTTATATAAATTAGTGTTTTAAGAGATGATGCACTAGTTTAAGTTTGGGGTCAGCAAGATTTTGATATTTGAAAGATATATTTTTACTCAGCAAGGATACATTGAATTGAACTGATGAAGTAAAAAGTGATGGCAGTAAAGACATTTATAATGTTACAAAAGATTTTGTTTTTAAATAAATGCTGTTCTTTTCTTTTTAGTGTTAACAAATGTTAAACAGCAGAACTGTTTTCAACACTGATAATAATAAGAAATGTTTCTTAAGCACCAAATTAGCATATTAGAAACATTTCTAAAGGAACATTGTGACACTGAAAACTAGAATAAATTCAGCTTTGCCATCACAGGGATAAATTACATTAAAATAAAAAACACACATTTTGGTCACACTTTATTTTAAGGTCCAATTCTCACTATTAAAAAACCTTTAACTATGGCTTTTGCCTCAATAAATTAATAGTTAGCAAGGTAGTTGTTAAGTTTGGGTATTAGGTAGGATTACGGATGTGGAATTTGGTCATACAGAATATGTGCTTTAAACAGCCAATATGTTGTTAATAGGCATGCTAATAATCAACTAGTTAATAGTGAGAACTGGTCCCTATACTAAAGTGTAACCAGTTATTTTAAACTGTTATAATTTCACAATATTACTGAAAACCTACAAGTTTATATTAGTAAGAGAAAAACACTAAACTTAGGTATTGATAAAAAATAATTTGGCAAAAAAGGCAAACTACAGCTCACAAAATGCATATTAAAAAACACAGTAAATAAAGTATACATACACTTAAAAAAAATGAGAAAACTTAAAAGTTTAAGGCAACCAGCTTCAGCAGATTTTTGAGTTTTTCAACTTATTTTTGTAGGAGATTTTTGAGTTTTCTCAACTTTTTGTTGCATAAACTGAATACGAGAAGTTGAGAAAACTCAAAAATCTACTGAAGCTGGTTGCCTTAAACTTTTAAGTTCTCTCAACTTTTTTTTACAGTGTATGATATAATCAATTATTAATATTTTATTGGTTTTCTCTTGTATTTGATTAGCAGCCATTCTCATACGCATGCCTCAATAAGCATGTTTCCTTGCGTTATCACAAATGACAGAACTGAAACATGGACCACATAAACACTCTCCAAGCACAGCTACGCAATATGCTTCGAAAATCTGCATCAACATAACATCATTATGTTTGAATAGAGCAAAGATATCAATTTTCCTAGGCCAGACACATTTGGCCACTACTATATATGCTGTACTTCATACATATTTGAGTAATAGTAATATTTAATAATAGCTGTGGAGGTGTTACCTGCATCTGAGAGATGGTAAGGGGGTAACGGTAAAGAATCCAGGTGACGTTCTCACTACAGGGAGGTGTGGTTAAAGAGCCCTCGTACACCCAGTAATCTCTTAAGAGAGGATCTGAAGGAGGCAGACAAACCAACGGAGACGTTGGAGATGTTGTCAGCAAAGATCAAATATCAAAACATGCAAATATCAGTATAATAGATTATGAATTTACCAGGCAGTAATGTGTTGGGGTTGAAACATGGAATTATTTTTGTCTTTCCCTGTACACACAAAAAAGACATTTTAGGTCACAAGCATATGAGTCATATTTTTGGCTATAGTCTCTAGTGAGCCAGCTCTTCTGCTCACCTTATACTGCAGGTCCTGCAGGACGTCTGTGATGGCCTTCAGCCCAAGATGTTCCTTCCCAATCTGCACAGAACAAATTAGAGCACCAATGTCAGCCAACTGCAGAGACTGAAAGGCTTTCTATATTTACACCACTAATACTATGTTTATTTACACAACACTACTGGGTAGTTTTGTATCTGTTATAATGACCTCCATATGGGGAAGTGTAATACCTGCACAAACAGAGCGATGATAAGAATGCCTTTTTTCTTGCCCATGGCATCCTCCACGCCGTTGAATAATGTAGAGTTCCAGTGGATTAGATGAAGCTGTGAGAGATATTTATTACTGAGTGATCTGCAATAAACCGAACTCTGAAATTAACATTTACAAAGTATGCCAAATTATGAAGGTGATGATGTCGATTCTGTGTTGTGTTAAAAGACTGGTTTGACTCGCAGTTGTGCTAACAACTTGAGAAAACGTGATATGATAACAGGTTGACAAACATGGTAACACATTAAGAGCGGGTCCTTATCTTTCTCCTTGTGTACAGAAGACCAGGAGTAGGAGAGCAGGTGCCAGGAACAGGTGATTTGAATAGATCACTTGATGATAAATCCCTCTTTGGAGCATGTGGTATTGTTGTTTTTGACATGGATTGAGCTCCCAGTTTATGGTTTTGTAGCTAAAAAGGCTTCCTTCCTTATAAGTCAATGGATACAACAGCTGACGTGCTGGTGTTACTTGCATTGCTTATGCAGAGTGAATACTGTGACCTGTTAATATAGGCCCCAAAATAAATATGTGTTGTTTATGTGTGTGGTGTGAAGCAGGCTTGTTTTAGTCTGTCCCTCAAACATCAGAAAGGATGAGTAAGTGAGAGAAAATGATGATACGGCCAAAACTGGCCGAGTGACACTGACCTCCATAGGAAAAGCCTTGAAGTTGACAGTGTGTTCAGATCCCCTCTGGTTCTCTTTCCCCCAGTGGAAGCGCACCTCGCTCAGTTCATACTCATGGTCACTAGGGAGCGGACCCCCAGTCACAACTGAGACAGCATTACAAAGGTCACAGGAAAGAGAACAGGATGAAATGTCATAAAACAAGCTCACTGTAGGCTACATATAGGTTTCTCACAGACAGCAGATTTATGTCATTTAACCTCTCTGTGACCTAGAAAAGCAAAACATCTTGCAATGCCACTAATGTGATCTTGGTTAAAGAGATAGTTCAGCCCAAAATGAAAATTCTGTCATTATTTAATCACCCTCATGATCCAGCTAGTGAGTAATCATTAAATCGATAAATGCAAGGCAGATACAATGCCTGATATTTGCCATGTTTTAATTAGAAGAACTTCGGTTTTTGTGAAAACTAAGTAAGGTAGGATTAGGGATATAGAATATGGTCATGCAGAATATGTGCTTTATAAGTACTAATAAACAGCCAATGTGTTTTTAATAGGCATATTAATAAGCAACTAGTTAATAGTGAGAATTGGTCTAAAGCAGGGGTGTCAAACTCAGTTCCTGGAGGACCATAGCCCTGCTCAGTTTAGATACAACCCTAATTAAACGCACCTGATCCAGCTAATCAAGTCATTAAGGCTTATTTAAAAAATTACATGGTATGTGAGTTGGAGCAGGGTTGGAACTAAACTCTGCAGGGCTGCGGCCCTCCAGGAACTGAGTTTGACACCCCTGGTATAAAGTGTTACCTTAATGGTTTAGTTTTAGTTGATTATAATAACCCTGCACCTGACTTGTGTGTTATTATTATCTTTTGCAATCAAACAATATTGTGTGAACAAAGTAAGATGTTTTACACTCTAAAAAAATGCTGAGAACTGCTCTCTCCTTGAGAGGATGCAAAAAGCCCGTGCTCTGACTAACTCAGCTGGGTTGAAGTAGCCCCGCATAGTGTTGTTTCATCTGAGGGAGGGGGAGGTGTGTGTAGTTTCAGCTGCCAGTGAGATTGACCCAGCCACTAACCCAATGCCTGTGTAACACAAAAACTACCCAACACTGGAAAAAAAATACCCCAACATATGACCAAACATGCTCAACCCAGCGGTTGGGTAGAAAAAAATAACCCAGCGATTTTTAGAGTGTAGCAATCATCCACTGATAACATTTATTCCCTTTCGAATGCTAGAATGCAATTTTTGAATCTACACTAAAGTTACATGGAGTTCTTTTTTGGTGCTTTTTGCTGTTTTCTGTCCTTTTTGGAACTTTAGTCAACTGTAGTTAAAAAAAAAACTATTTTGGTATTCAAATGAAAAAATGATGAGAAGAATTTTGAATGACATGTTGGTAAACAAGGAAGAAAGAGGAGAAAATAATGGCAGAATGATCATTTTTAGTGAACATTTAGCAAGTTATACCTGATTTGGACTTGAGCATGATCCTCACAGTATGACCGTCGTTAATGACTTCACAGTCCCTGCAAACGACATAGTTGGGGTTAAGCCCCACCTCCAGGAGCCGCGGGTCATAGCGGGCCTCCCTAGAGTTAAGGTTTATGGGGGACTGGTACTCTCCATTTGCCTCAGGAAACAGAAGACCCCATTCAACACCTGGATTCATGCACAAAAGACAAAAATGTTGATTCAATCAACCTTTAAATGGTGATAACATTTTATTCTAACGCCGTTATCAAAGCATACTTAACTTGCAGCTAACACTGTCCTTGTTCATGAACTACTAGCCTGCTGCTCAACCTTGAAACTTCTGCACCAATCAAACTTTTGCACCATGATACTTTGTGTCAATTCACACATAAAATATTTGGCCTTGCCATAGATAATAAACAGTGGTCCATATACTTTTTTTTCCCCAATGTTGTAACTAAATAAAGGCTGCCAGAGCTCCAGTGCCTCAAAGTCATTACTGAGGGGTCCAAAAGGAATAGCAGACACAGGGGGATACAAGATGTGCTAATTTTTTCCCTCTGCTGGTTTTCATCTCGCCCTGTCTATATGTATTACTTGCTCCTCTTTTCTTTGACTATTCACTATGCATTTGTTTGATCTAAAATCTCACTAGTAAAGAATACATATTATATATAATAGATGAGCACTCTTAGAAATAAAGCTCGGAAAAAAGACTCTCTTCACAAAAAGAACAATCTTGGTATAAATACAATTTTTTAACATAATAAACATGCATTATGCAATTCTATTTTATTTTTATTTATGCACTTATTTAATAAAAAAACACTTTACAAGTTAAAAATATAGAGTGCTGATTCAAAATTAGTTCTGAAGTCGTTATAAAGCGACAGCACTGTGTGTGGTCAAAGATCTCAGTTGTCTAATTTTGTCTGTGTATTTAAAGAATCGGTAGTATATATGTATTTCAGGCGAACTGAGACGGGGTTGTTTTTAGAGTAATTTCTGATCATGGGTGTGAAAATAAAGTTTCATGTTTCACAAAGAGGAGAATTAGCCAGTGATTCTCTCATTGAATCCTTACCTTCTTCATAGCCCCAGTCCAGCTCATCTTTGCCAGGGTAGTTATCGGTCTCCTCAATAACATTATCTGCCATGGCAACTGAATTTTCTCTCTACAGCTTTCAGAACAACTTTCGTTCTGTCCTGAGCAGATGCCAAAAACTACTTCTTTCTGACCCTGTTTTCAGGGTGAAGTCTTCCTCGTCGTTTTCTCACTTCCCTCCCATAAAACATGAAGAATGTGGTCTATAACAATGCAAGTGGATGTGACTGAACTCAGTAGCTTCAAAGACTCAATGTCCACGCTGAGACTGCAGCCAACAGAAACTGGTCGTCATTCCATTGAAAGTGATGAGTTTTCTTCTACCGTGCTCTTCTAGGAAAGTTGTCCTCTCTGTACCAAACAAAAGTAAGTTTACTCACTCACTCACTCTACTACAGCCCACACGGTTCCCCCACAAGCCATCTGATTGGCTGCGTGCAGTGACTCTTAAGCCTCTGATGTAGCACCATAGTAACAGCTCAGCAGTCTGGCCTGGTTTACAGTCAGGCCACGGGAAGCACAGTGCACATTGGCAGGAATGCAAGAGTGATGTTGCTCTTGGAGAGTTCCTCCCACAATGGAGGAAATGGGTGTGGTTAAAAAAAAACACCCACCAGGGGGAGGGTGAAGAAGGAGAGATTGTAGAGAGGGAAGGTCTGTTATTGTTTGCTTTGCACAATACTGATGGTGTTTTCAAGGTAAGGATGAGAGGGGCCCATACGGTGCTTTTCCCTGGCTGATGGTTATTATTCTAGCTTGTTCTTTCCTGTCCACTGGTGAAACAAATGTCCAGAGACAGCTCTACCAACTTTAATCAGAAGTTTGCAGGAGACCTTGCTGTTTGTTGGCACAGTCAAATCTTATCCTGGTTCTACAATGCTAAATGTTATTTTATCAGCTGGCAAACAGTAGCTTATGCTATCAAGAACTGTTTGAGCCTCCACTAAATGGATTTATGAAAGTCTCCTAAATGCACTGATTGACCCAGATAAAAACTGTAACAACTGGAGGAGGTGAACACTATGGTGCATTGCCTTGAATTCTATACTAAGTAACTACTTTGACCCTAATTTTCTAAAATTAAAGGCACCACATTACACAAAAGTGCAATCACTACCTAATTAATTATAAGTAGGTCGTTTTACTCCCCAAAGCTCAGGGACTAGAACAGGGCTGTCATGTGACCTCAGCATCCTCTATATTAAATTTATGTTTTTGATATCAGATATATTGGGAAATCTGCATTAGCAGGCATCAAAACAAGCATTTTATTAGGAAGGTTTGTCTGGTATAGTTTTCAGCAGGATTGAGGAATTTGAATTCATTTGAATACTTGGAATAATTATTTCACTGAACTCTTGTTTGAGCGCGGGTTCATCAGATTACAGGACTGTCCTCTAGTGGACATTACAAGACATGACAGTCTGCTCAGAGTCTAGGAATACAAGTGGTTTAGTACAGAACTATGATTAACCAAATAATGTGTTAATTTCTGACTCACCTTTGACCTTGCTTATGAAAGGAGTGGTGGCGAACAAATCCACCTAAAAAAAAAACCTTGTCATTGTCATTGCTTCCAGCTAAAATACAAGTCCTTTATCCATAATATTGCTGAAAAAAGTCATCTTGTCTGACTCAGGAAAGAAATATGCACAGATTAAGCCCTGTTTACAAGCAAAAACAGTATAAACCAGTTCTAAACAAATATGTCAGTGGTGTGAGAGAGCAGGATGGACTTCTGGAGGAAGCATTATTATGTACTCATATTTTGGCCAGAAGTGATAGTTAAAACTCCTTAAAGGTGGATTTGTTCCTTATAAACACAGTGCTTTTCACAAGATGTTAATTGATGGACTGTAGTCGTGTGGAAATATTGTGATGTTTTTATCAGCTGTTTGGACTCTCATTCACTATTCACTGCAGAGGATCCAGTGGTGAACAAGTGATGTAATTCAAAATTTCTCCAAATCTTTTCTGATGAAGAAAACTCATCTATATCTAAGACAGCCTGGGTTGATTAAAATTTAAGCAAATATTCAATGTTTGGGTGAACTATACCTTCATACCTCCAACTATTCTTCCAAGACTAAATGTGAAGACATGGTACGTAAGTCTATACAGAAATTTCCAGGGGAATTCCATTAAAGGTCATTTATCTTAATAGTTCATCAATATATAAGGTCAAGGAATTTGTCTCATCTCTGATACCTTAACCAACTGTCTTTAGGGAAAAGTTCACAACATGGTGTATTCCTCTTATTAGATAATTACATATATACAGTGCATTACAAATCTTGCACTGTCCTAATGAATTAATTTAAATGGAGATGGGTAACAGAAGGTTTGTAAACTAGACATTGCGTGCCCCTTCACGCAAATGGTTTTGAGTCCAGAACCATCCAGCTCTGCCATCAACGTGGCCCAGAGAAAAACACTTAACCCCAAATAGCACCATTGGCATTGGAGTACGGTTAACCATGCACTTTGACTCCTGTGTCAGTCTGAACAAGAACAATTGCTTTTCAGTTTGATGGCTAGGCTTTGCTGACATAAAAATTTATTCTTGCAACTATGTGTACGATCAAGAAAAGAAAACATTATTACTTCATCGCTGGAATATGAGGATTGCTAAAATAATTCACATTTATCTAAACAAAAATTACAATTTAATTATTTGCATCTGTATACTGAAAGCATTTAAACAGAAATGTGGATACAAATATGACAATAATGAAATTCAGAATTATGGTGAATGTGAAATATTAAGAAATATTGTGATAGCAATTTAATTATTTTATTGTAAGAACAAATGCATATGATGTAAGCTACAACATGACAATATTATACAGTGATCATGCTGGTATTTATTGGTTCATTAAACAGTCATGGGATGATACACATCCTATCATGAATTTTACAATTTCTCTTGATATGTATTATTCAATTCACGAAGTGTACTTTACGAAGTGTACTACAAGTCCACATAGTATAACATCTTCTCATTTTTTGTTTATTCAGCATCACATACCTATTTATGTTTTATATGTATTCTACAATTTACACAGCCTGGGACTACGTTTTCATGGGTGATACGGTACCCCTCTCCACCAGGCTCAAAGAGTAGGCTATACCATAAAGGACCTAAGTGGGCCCTCCTCAACACAGTGCCTGGGACAACCTTCCCAGTTGTACACCAGGCCAGGTTTCTACATGAGGACTGTGGCTAAATATAATCAATATTACAAGACTAAAAATGTAACTTCTAAGTGACAAAGAACCAGGAAAAAGGTTGGGGATATGTCCCCAAAATAACCACTGTCAAAAAAAAAATGTGCAAAATTTCTACCTTTAGGGATACAACAGCTTGTCACTGTGGCAGTACCCTTGAAGAGACAACTTTGTACCTTATCTATCCCTAAAAGGTGCATATTCGTAGAGTATGGATATGTAACCTTAAAGGGATAGTTCATCCAAAAAATGAAAATTCTGTCATCATTTACTCACCCTGAAACAGTTAATGGCAGCCATTGACTTCCATAGTACAACCCCAATTCCAAAACGTTGGGACATTTTATAAAATGCAGTGAAATCAAGAATCTGTGATTTATTAATTCCCTTTAACTTTTATTTAAATAAAAAAGAAAATACTTCCAGTCAATTACCTTACTCTGTGAACCTAACCATGCCTAACGGGGGGGGGTTTTTCCAGTAAACCCAGAGCTTCTTTCGGGTGTCCTCCCCATTTTTAAAATGAAACTTTCTATATACAGTGGTGTGAAAGTTTTTGCCCCCTTCCAGGTTTTATCGGGGGTTTTTTTTGCATATTTGTCACACTTGAATGATTCATATCATCAAACTAATTTTAATATTACACAAAGATAACCTGAGTAAAATGCAGTTTTGAAATAATCATTTCATTTATTAAGGGAAAAAAGCTGTCCAAACCTGCCTGGCCCTACGTGAAAAAGTAATTGCCCCCTAAATCTGATAACTGGTTTGTTATCTGGTTTGTTATTCTAAAATCAAGAATTTGCAATAACTGGCAATAGGTTTCAAGCACGAAAGGACTGTTAAAGGTCATGCCACAGCATCTCAATCGGATTTAAGTCTGGACTTTGGCCACTCCAAACCCTTAATTTTGTTTTTCTTGAGCCATTCAGAGGTGGACTTGCTGGTGTGTTTGGATCATTGTCCTGCTGCATAACCCAAGTGCGCTTGAGTTTGAAGTCACAAACTGATGGCCAGACATTCTCCTTCAGGATTTTCTGTGAGAGTGCAGAATTCATGGTTCCATCAATTATGGCAAGTCATCCAGGTCCTGAAGCTGCAAAGCAGCCCCAGTCCATCACACTACCACCACCATGTTTGACTGTTGGTATGATGTTCTTTTTATAAAATGCTGTGTTGGTTTTACATCAGATGTAACGGGACACGTACCTTCCAAAAAGTTCAACTTTTTTCTCATCAGTCCACAGAATATTTGCCCAAAAGTCTTGGGGATAATCAAGATATTTTTTGGCAAATGTGAGACGAGCCCTTGTGTTCTTTTTGGTCAGCAGTGGCTTTTGCCTTGGAACTCTCCCATGGATACTGTTTTTGCCCAGTCTCTTTCTTATTGTTGAATCATGAACACTGACCTTAATTGAGGCAAGTGAGGCCTGCAGTTCTTTAGATGTTGTTCTGGG
>JAFVLL020030984.1:0-12961 GCA_021397915.2 Tor tambroides
ACACACACACACACACACACACACACACACTCTCAGCTACACACACTCACACACACACTCTCAGCTACACACACACACACACACACACACACACACACACTCTCAGCTACACACACACACACACACACACACAAACACAGGCTTTTTTGGCTGGAAACGAGCTCCACATTGCAGCTCATTCTGGCCAACAAACGCCCACTCAGACAGGAACAGAGCAAACAACCAGCCAGAGCTTATTTCATTTTTATGCTCCAGGTTTATATGAGACAATTGGCATGGACATACGCAAGCTTGTTAATATTAATATATTTCATTTTGGGTTATTTTTGTATATGTAAAAAAGATGTGTCATTGAAGTAGATATAATAAAAGCAAAATTGAGGTAGAATGTATTTATTTATTTGTTTGTTTACTTATTTATTTAAATACATCAATATTTTGCTTATTTTGTGTGATAAAAAAGATTTGTTTGTTTGATTGATTGATTTTTTTTTTAGAGGAAAACAATTGAGTGTTAAGTCCAATACAAAAATTAGATAGAATTGCATGTTTTATTTATGTATTTATGTATTTATTCATTCATTTATACATACTTTTATGTATTTTTTATTTCTTTTTAGCTATTTTGATATATTTTTATCTATTTATTTATTTGTTTATTTTAATTTTATTTATTAATCATCTACCTACCTACCTGTTTATTTATCCATCCATCATCCATCCGTTATTTATTTATTCATTCAATTATATATTTTTATTTCTCAGATAATTTTGCTATATTTTTTCTATTTATTTGGTTATTTTCTTTTTGTTTATTTATATATTCATCTACCATTATTTGTTTATTTGAATCCATTTTATATTTTGGGATAAAAAGAAGTGTTGCGCCCAAGTGTTCTAAAGTAATTTTAATAATCTATATATTTTATTTTATTTATTTATTTATATATTCATCTTTCTATCTATTTATCCATTCACCCAACTATTTATTTATATTAATGCATTTCATTTTTTCGTATTTTTGTGTGATTAAAAAAAGTGATATTAAAATAATTAATTAATTACTTTGTACTTTACAAGAAAACAGTTGAGTGGTAATTTCAGTATAAATTAGCTAAAATTTGATGTGTTATTAATTTATACATTTATGTATATTTTTATCTGTATTTTTAATTTATGTAAGTATTTATTTATTTACTTATCTATCTGTTTCTCCATCTGTCTGTCCATTGTTTGATTATATTAATACATGAAGTAATTTCAATAAAAGCTAAAATATTTAGATAGAATAGTTTCTCTTGTATGATATTGGGCTGATGTATTGAATGTTTGAGCAGCTCAGATGGAGTTTTTAGCGCACAGATGAAAGCGCTCCTGGGCGAGGTGGCAGCGGTCTTATTCTGCCGTGTTTACTGCGGTTCTCCCTCAGGAGGCGAAGCTGCGGGAGCTGCTGGACGTGGGGAATCTGGTGGGCCGGATAGAGAACCGGATGCTGACGGTGGTGACGGGACCAGACATGGTCAACATCCAGTACCTGAACTTCATGGCCTTCCAAGAAGACGTCGCCAAGGTGCGTGTGATTAGATCAGATCAGCGGATATTAGTGCAGCATAAATCCCAGTCAGGATGCTTGACCTGGACCGTTTTAATGAAATGCTTTTTGTGTTTGTGCACTGTCACTGATGAAGGAGTGGGCAGATGAGCTGTTCAGTCTGGCGTCTAACCTGCTCGCTCAGAACATGGGCCGAGAGTCCTGTCTGGAGAAAGCGTGAGTACCTGATGCTCACGTTTACCTGCTTCCATCAGGAGGCCGTTCACACCTCAGTCACCCGATTCTGTTCTTTTAAAATGTGTTTATGAGTCATTGTCAGGAAACTGTACTGGATTTAAAAAAAATATACGGTAACACTTAAAGCATTTGTTTGTAATGCATTAGAAATGTATTCATAATGCATGCTGTAATGCATTATATGGTTTCATAAATAATTGTAACCAAAAATGCATTAGAATGTTTGTTGTGTGTTTTAATGCATTACACTTTAACAATGTGTAACAATTAAAAAAAGTATTATAATGTTTTATAACTGTGGTTATAGTTATTCATGGGATCATACAAGGCATTATAAGGTGCATTACAAGGCATAATTAATGCAGAAAAACTACATATATAAAGGCTTTAAATAAAGAATTACGGAATATGCTTTTTAATTAATTAATTAATAATTAGTACTTAAATTTTTATATACATTTATTATTATTATTATTATTATTTACATTTTAAGTGAAATAACCCTTTAAAACAGGCCAATTAAATTTAATTGGAAAACAATAGTGTTAATTTAAATCAAAGAAAAATTTAGATTTTTTTTGTCTATTTTTATATAATTGTTATATTTATTATATATAATATATTCTTATATTTTTATCAATTTTAAAAATATATTTTTAATCTATTTAGTTATCCTTTGTCTATTTTTATTTATACATATTTTTGTTTTTGTCTTTTTAATCTTTTATCTTTTTTCCATCTGTGTATTTTTACCTAATTATCTGAAGTAATTTTAATAAAAGCAAAATTAAGATATTATTTATTTGTTTATTTATTTATTTATTTATTTATTGGTTATTTTAGTATGATAAAAAAGTTTTGTGTCCAGTGTAAAATCAGTGTTCCTAATTATTATTATTATTATTTTTTTTAGTTTGTTAGTTAGTTATTATATGTAATTTTATATATATATATATATATATATATATATATATATATAATCAGTTTATTCTTTATCTTATTTATCCTTTTGTCTATTTTATTTATTTATGTATCTATATGTACATCTATTATTTATTATCTGTTTGTCTGTCTGTCTGTTTTGTCTAAACACAATCAGTAAGTCATGTAAGCACACTTACCTGTGAATGACTGATGTAGTTTTTCCGTGGTATTGTTTTCTCACCAGCTTCACGAGACTCAAGCTGCAGACGAATCAAGAGGGTCGAATCCCAGTGAAAAAGTAAGACAGCATCCGTCTGCACCTCTGTGTCACATGATAAAGGAGAACGTGATCAGACTCTGCTCTGATGATCCTGTGATGTCTGTCTGTCTCTCTGCAGTATATGCCGCATGTTCTCGACTGACCGGAAGCGTGTGGAGACGGCGCTGGAGAGCTGCAATCTCCCGTCCGGCCGGGTGAGCATATGTTCAGCTAATCGCTCCAGAATCCCGCTGGCAGACAGGAAGACCGCGTGTTTCCACAGGAAGTCAATTTGTGGGTTTTACCAAATATGTGTGCTCTCGGATCGAGGCACACCACCTGACAAATGACATCTTACGTTTTCTCTCCCCGGATCAAGGGGAACTGACTTGCATTATCGTTTCACGGCAAATCTAAAGACTAAGACACGGGGAGATTTTCAAAATCAAGAATGATAAAAGGCCTTGGGAGGGAGAAAGTGTGTAACTAATTAGTTATTTTATTTATATTTGTATTTTATATATATATATATATATATATATATATATATATATCTGTTATTTTTGTCTATTTTATTTCAATTATGTGTTTTTTATTTATTTATTTATTTTAGTTTGTTTGTTATTTTGTCACTTATTGTTTTTATGCCTATATTTATTTATACATTTTTTTTTAATCTATTTAACTGTTTATTTATTTATTTTAGTTTTTTATCTATTTAACCGTTTTTATCCATGTATCCATTTATTTTTATTATTTTATTTATTTATTATCTGTAATTATATTATACATTTTTTTTATTTACACATCGTTTTATTTACCTGTTTTTGTTTTTTATCTATTTATTTTAGTTTGTTTGTTATTTTGTCATTTATTGTTTTTATGCCTATATTTATTTATACATTGTTTTTATCTATTTATCTGTTTATTTATTTATTTTATAGTTTTTTATCTATTTAACTGTTTTTATCCATGCATCCATTTATTTTATTTATTTATTTTTATTATTTTATTATCTGTAATTACATTATACATTTTATTCATTTACACACGGTTTTATTTATTTATCTGTTTTTTAATTTTATCTATTTATTTATTTGTCTATTTTGTCAGTTTATTTATATATCCTGTATTTATTTATATCTTTATCTGTTTATTGTTTTGATTTTTTGTTTTTTATTTTATTTATGTTTTTCTGTTTTATCGTTATTGATTTGTTTATACATTGTTTTTACCTATTTAACTGTTTTTTAATCTATTTTTATTTATTTATTTACTTATTTTTATTTATCTGTTTATTTTTATATATTTGTTTATTTATACACTTATTTATTTATACATTATTTTACCTATTTCTATTTTTTCCCCTTGCTTTTTAAGTCCTTGCATCAAGGGGAATCTGTTTGTTTGCTTTATCATTTTATGGCAAATTTAAAGGTTGAGCGTTGAACATGAGGAGATGTTCAAAATCCATAATGCTAAAAGGCCTCAGGAGAGTCGGGAGGGGAAAAGTGTGTAACTAATGAGAAATCCTGGCTGTGTTATTCTGGCTGGCCTCCGCCTCTGACTCACTCACATTCACGTCCTTTCATCTGTTTTTTCTTCTTTGTTTGCTGCTTTTATATTTTGCGCGGTGAAGCATTAATCAGCCGCGGGCGAGAGCTGCATGTTTTGAATGTTCGCTGCAGAGATGAGCGTCTGACAGCAGCATGTGGACGACATGAGTAATGTTCGCTCGCTGACGTTATTGAGTTTGTCGTAACAAACCAATCGATTCGTTGTCAGGTGCATTAGATGCTTCTTAGGATGAAATGAGCTAATTAATTTTGAATTCAGCTTAAATATTTTTGTTTCTATTCATATGAGACCACGTGTTATTAAAAGCAGGTTGTTAAGGGCTGTATGTATTTCATGATTTGATGGTCTGATCTTGTTCGTCTCTGCAGAACGACTCCATCCCTTTGGAGGATTTGACGCCTGACGTTTACAAATCGTTCATCAACAACCTCTGCCCACGATCTGAGATCAACCAAATATTTGCTGATCTGTAAGTCTTTATGGAGCCGTTTTCAGCTGATGCTGTAGCTAATGATGCTTTCATTAAAAAAAATAAAATAAAAATTGTTTGTTTGTTTTATGATTTCACGTATTTATTTATTTTTCTAATTTTATATTTTTTTATTTGTTATATTTTTAATTTATTTGTATTTATACATTTAATTATTTATGAATTGCTGCATATATTTATGTTATTATATTTTTCTGTTTTCATCTATTTATTTATTTGTCAATTTTTTCCATTTTATTTATAATTTATTTATTTGTTTGTTTGTTTTTTGTATTATTTATATTTTGTTTTTATCTGTTTATCTGTTTGTTTTTTCTTTTTATCTGTTTATTTGTCTACTTTTTCTATTTATTTATTTATTTATTTGATCGTTTTATCTGTTTTTTCCTGTTTTTATGTATTTATTTACTCATATAATTTTTCTATGTATCTTTTTCATGAATGCTTTTATGTTCATTTTAATGTTTCTTCATCCATTCATCCATTGTTTTATCTATTTATGTTTTTTCTTGATTTATCTTTTTTGTATATTTATACATTGCTTTATATATTTAACTATTTTTCCTGTTTTTATGCATTCATTCATTTTTATCTATTTTTCTTATTTTTAAGTGTATTTATGTATGTATGTATGTATTACTACTGTACATAATGTTGCCTTCAAGTCATGTTGGAATGATATTTATGAGACGAGTGCATTACAGTGTTGTAATTAGTTGGGGGCGTAACTATTAAAAAATCCTGATGAAAGATAATTGCTACTGATCATAACCGAGACGTTCCTTTGGAAAAAATCCACCTCGCTGAAAGTCATTGTGTAGTTTGCATGCTGGGATGATGCAGTTGCTCATCTGTGTGTTATGATTATCACTGTAAACCATATGCTCTCTTGTGGATCTCCTGTCTCTCTCCAGCGGCGCGAAGAGCAGAAACTATCTGACGGTGGATCAGATGACAGAATTCATCAACAACAAGCAGCGGGACCCGCGTCTGAACGAGATCCTGTACCCGCCGCTCAAACCCGACCAAACCCAGCTGCTCATGGAGAAGTTCGAGCCCAACGCGGCGGTGATTCAGAAAGGTCTGTCATTATTCAGAATTCATCCGCTCTCACTCTCGTTTTCTTCTGTGGAGCACAATAGAAACTCTTTTCCATACATTTATAATAACTTTATAGTAAGGCTGCATGTTTTGGGGGGAAAATCCAATGTGATTTTTATTTATTTGTTTATATATTCATTTATTTGTTTATCTGTTTATTAATTAATTCATTATTTATTTAATTCAGAGATCCAAGTTTGCTGTGTTTATATGTGGGGCTGCAAAATTTTGCCCCCAAAAACCTTATTAGGATTATGTATCAGTATGACTTATAAATTAATAAAATGATCAGTTTAATAGTAGTAATAATAATAATAATAATAATAAAATAGTAAACAAAATGGAATATATTACTGTTGTTATAATACACATTAAAAAACCAAGTATTTAATATATATTAATATTAATAATCATCATCATTATCACTTTTAATCATAATTAATCATAATTTTATTGTATGAAGGGCTGCAAATTAATTATGTATCAGTATGTTTATGAAATAATAGCACTACTACTAATTATATTAATAAAAATAGGAATAAAGAAAATTATTAATATAATAATAAGAAGAAAAATAATAAATAAATAAACAATAACAATATTACTAATAATAATGATAATAACTATTTACTATTTATAGTATACTATTTATAGTATAACTGTAAAATTACAGTTCTAACATTTATGTCTTAATTTCTTCATTTCTAAGTTTTAATCCATCAAGCTTTTATTTTGGCAGAAAACCACTTGACACCCTTAAAGCTTCTCCATTTTTGGCAGCAGTTTTATTAATGCTTCTCATCACAAATCTGTGATATTAATTTTATTTCAGTTAACCATTCAGCTCTAGTTCATAGTGACTAAAATAGCACCACTGTTTCAAATAACTCATTCACTATATTGCAAATCCTCTGAAATCATGTGATGTTTTGTGTGAGAAACAGATCCAAATTTACGTAAAATTCACTGAAAATCTTTTAATTCCAGTCAGAATCCAGCAGCAGCTCTCGGCCGGATGGTGTTTTCTCCATCGATCGCTGATAGACAGCTCTGTGTAATTGTTCATTCCTAATAATTACGTGGGAGGGTTTTGCCTCGTGTTCCCATGAGGTGTCACATTTATATAAGAGCAGAAGATGTCAGGTCTTTCTAATCGAGCTCCGTCTGTTCCCGCCATCGTGCTAATATGAAATCTAATCCCTCATTAGTTTTTCCACCCAACTTGTTGATTGACAGCTGCATTAAACACTGATGGATTGCTGCGTTTTCATGTTCAAACGGCAAACACCTCGGGATTCAACCAGCAACGATCCCGATATACATCCCATCCGATTTAAAGGCCTGTTGCCATGGATACGTTCATATAAGATGCCGTTTGAAAATATGAAATTTTACAGAAACATCAGTCACATGTGAGAATTTTCCTCATGAGAGTAGTAATTAGGCCTGAAACATTGTTGCAACAGCTAAATATAATCATGCATATTTTTGTCAGATATTAGTCATTTCGACTTGTTTACGTCTTTCTCAGGAGGTTTGCTGTCTGTCAGCGAATCAGCACACAGGGTCATGAATATTAATTAGATTGTGACTTTCGCCCTAAATGATTTGCTGAAAAGATGATGTCGGAGCAAATAATGGGAAAACAAAATACTAATAGTTAATATACTAAAGTTATTTAATGTGCGAACAAATATACTAATTCATTCTAAACTGAAAAGTATAGATTAAAAAGTGGTTATTTTACCCAACATTTTTGTAGTTTTAATATGAATATGGGCTTAAAGTGCACAGTCTGAGCTTTAATTTGAGGGTATTCACATCAAAATTGGAGGAAAGGTTAAGGAATAACTCATTAATATGTACCTCCCCTTTTTTCAAGGGACCATAAGTAATTGGACAGTTGACTCAAAAGCTGTTTCATGGACAGAAGTGGGCTATTCCTTCATTATTTCTACATCAATTAAGCAGGTAAAAGGTCTGGAGTTGTTTCTAAGTGTGTCATTTGTATTTGGAAGCTGTTGCTGTGAACCCACATCATGAGGTCAAAGAATCTCTCCATACAAGTGAAACAGACTATTGTTAGGCTTCAAAAACAAAACATACCCATCAGAGAGATAGCAGGAACATTAGGAGCGGCCAAATTAACAGTTTGGTTCATTCTGAGAAAAAATGACCGCACTGGTGAGCTCAGAAACATAAAAAGTCCTGGATGTTCACGGAGGACAACAGTGGTAGATGATTGAAGGATCCTCTCCATGGTAAAGAAAAACCCTTTCACAACATCCAGCCAAGAGATGAACACTCTCCAGGAGGCAGACGTGTCTACAATCAAGAGAAGACTTCACCAGAGCAAATACAGAGGCTTCAAGCTGCAAACAAGGCCAGATTAGACTTTGACAAAAAAACATCTAAAAAAGCCAGAGTACTTCTGGAAAAGCATCCTTTGGATGGCTGAAATTCAGATCAACCTGCACCAGAATGACGGGAAGAAAAAAATATGAAGAAGGCTTGGAACAGCTCATGATAAAAGCATACAACACCATCTGTGAAACATGGAGCAGTGTGAGGGCATGAGCTGCATGGCTTCCAGTGGCTCTGGGTTACTGCTGTTTAGTGATGATGAGACAGAAGACAGAAGCAGCCGGATCAATTCTGAAGTGCACAGGGATATACTGTCTGCCCAGATTCAGACAAATGCAAAAGTTGATTGGACAGCGCTTCATAGTGCAAATGGACCCAAAACATACAGCAAAAGCGACCCAGGAGTTTTTGAAGGTAAAAAAGTGGAAAATTCTGCAGTCAATCTCCCAATCTCAACCCGATTGAGCAGCATTTCACTCAATGAAGACAAAACTAAAGGCAGAAAGAGCCACAAACAAACAACAACTGAAGTCAGCTGCAGTAAAAAGCATCACAAAGAGGAAACCCAGTCTCTACTGATGTCCATGAGTTCCAGACTTAAGGCAGTCATCGCCTGCAAACGATTCTCAACAAAATATTAAAAATAAACATTTTATTTATGATTATATTTATTATAGCCCCTGAAAATGGGGGGACTGTGTATAAAAATGGTTGTAATTCCTAAGCATTTTATGTTATATATTTGTTTAACCCCTTGAATTAAAGCTTAAAGTTAAACTGAACTGAGCTGGACGATGACATCATTGAATTCAATAATGAAATGCCTTTAACTGAAAATTGAGTGTTTAATCTTGTCATTTTACATTATTGACACTATTTTCCTATTTTGATCCTGGAAAGTTGCTTTGACACAATCTGTATTGTTAAAAGCGCTATATAAATAAAGGTGACTTGACTTAAAGTCTGCACTTCAATTTCATCTTGATTGTTTCATTTTAATACTATTCTGGTGGCATACAGAGCCAAAATTATCCAAATTGTCCGTTATATATGGACCTAACTGTAAGTATGTGTTTCAGTTAGGACATCTCCTTATAAGGCAGCTGCCTATGTAGGAGGCGGACAGCGAGGAAGTGCACTTGTTTTTGGACACAGCCTGTGAGTTTTCTTATTCTGCAGAAAGAAAACCAAACCCCCATAACATTCTGCACCGTTTCATTACCATAGCAACAATAACTCACGAGATGCAGTCCGATGCTGCAGTGGAGCCGGTTTATTTATATCTCTCGGAGCACAAGGCTCCACGGGCGAACTGGAGATCAGGTCACGGGATGATAATGCGTGACGGGTGATTGATTAGGCACATTGAGTCCAGAGGGGCCTGCGATGGCGATAGATGAGGAGGATCGTCGGGTTCTTTAGCTGCCGGTTCAACAAGACACCTCGCTGTCACGCAGATTACAACTCAGTGCCATCTCAGAGACAGGCAGAGGACAGTCCACCGCCCACACCAGACACGCCAGACACACGAGACGCTCATATTTGCATAGTATTGAATGTAGATTTGGAGGAACAATCGGGTTGTAAAGCAGGAATGGTCTGCATTGGCAGGATTACATTTTGTCCGAGGGACGTTCATTGTCTGATAGTCAATAAACGCTGGAGACGAGGTGCTTATTTTTGTATTTGGCTGTTTAAAAAAAGCATCTTTCTTTAACCCTGTAAAGCCTGACATAAGACATAATCACTTTTTTTAAATGGAACAGTTTATTCCATTTAAAACAATATAAAAACCTGTCCTTTAGACACAATATAAAAACAAATCTTAAGCAAAAAGGTTTCATATGTGTTTTTTGTTGAGTATCATATTTGATATATCAGGCTTCTCTGGCTCATATAGTCTGATAGAGTGAGAATAAAGAGGAAAATACAGATCAGTTTTATTCAGAGACTCAAACTGAGCAGAAATATACAATTTGCTGTAGATGCTGATATTTATATGCTGCAATTCTGATGCTTGTAATGTAAATCAATGAGATCTTTATAACAGTACAACAGATACTGAGATAAAATTATATAAATATGAGTCATCACTCTATATCTCCAATAATATGTCTTAGTAAGATGAGATCGAAATGATCCAAACATATAATGCAATGCAATCCAATGCTGATTGAGAGAAGAAGAAAAAAACGCTCCTCAGAAGACTGATGATATATAATATATGATGTATGAGGCATATTTGAACATGATTCAATTAATATTATTTTAAATAAATAAATAAAGATGATGATGATGATGATTCACTCAACTGAAATCAGTGTTATTTTTGCTAACTAAAACTAAAATCATAAAAATGTCATTAATTGAATCAAGATATGTTCAATAAAATTAACTAAATAAACCCTAAAACTTAATAAAAAACAATATTGGCAACAAATAAAACTAAAAAAAATGACAAAAGCATAAAGTTATTAAAACTTATAGTTGAAATAAAATCAGAAACTATAAAAATAAATCTAGTTTAAATAAAACTAAAAACTTAAAAAAACAATATAGAAAATAAATAAAGTTAATAAAACTTACGTTAAAATTAAAACAAACAAACTATAAAACATTGAATCTAACTCAAAATATTAAATAAACTAAAACTTAATCAAAACAATATAGACATGTAATAAAATAATAATAAAAATGGCAAAACACAACACAATTACTAAAACTTTAAAATGAAAATAAAAATATTAAAATAAACACAAATTCAAAATATTGCCAAAATCTAATAGTATATCAAAGGTACTAAAATAACAGTTAACAGTCCAGTAAATGTTCATCTTGAAATATCACTAAAATATTCTTACTTCTTACTAAAAATCAGTCAAGATTTGACAGCAAAAAGACACGTGACCCACCAGCTGAAGGTGGACGTTTGTACAATTAGACTAAAAGACTTTTTACTTGATGATAAAGTCTAAAATATCAATCAGACTTGAACAACATGAAGTTTTGATCATGCTGATCATTTAGATCATTAGAAAATTGCAAATCAAATATGATACCATAGCTTTATAAGGCTAAAACAATGGCCAAACCAGCACAAAACCCTGTGAAATGTTGAAAGTAGACCTGTCTGAGCATCTAACTGGCCTGAAAAGCACCTTAAGACGCAGGATCGTGACAGCAGATGGGATCTTGTTCTTTCGTTCTCCATTTAACTCGACAGGACAATTGCATAATTTCAGCAGTGTGTGGTAATTGTAGTCTTTAAAGGCCATTTGCCTCCCCGTTCGCGACAGCAAGGTGGTTGGTGTTATTTCGGTGCATGCAAATCAAAGGCTGCTTGCTCTGGAGCGACAGAGACGCCGGCGATCCCCACCGCGCCGCCCCGTCCCACCAGAAAAAGGGCCACGGTTAATTACCTCCGGAGCTCTGCAAAGAACAGCTTTAATTAATGTAAAGTGCTGATGAGAATGAGTCGCAGGGGACGCTTGTCCCGAGTGTCTTCCCTTCAGCCGCCAGTGCTGATCTCCAGCTTGAGTTTAATTTGAAGTCTGTTTGCAGTCGCAGTGCTAATTTACTCCACGAGACGAGCTGTTACTTGAGGTGCAAAAGAGAGAAAGACAGTGATAATATTCTGAGGTGAAATCAGCTCTGTTGCGTGCGTAGCGCTCTACTGTCATGGACTTCATACACTACCATCACAACTGTTGAAGGAAAATAATGCTTTTAGTTAGCAAGGACAAATGAAATTGATAAAGTGTTGTTGCAAAATATTTCTATTTCAAATAAATGCTGTTCTTTTGAACTTTCTATTCATCAAAGAATTCTGAAAAATAAAATGCATGACAGTTTCTACAAAAATATGAACTGTTTTCAACATTGATAATAATCAGAAATGTTTCTTGAGCAGTAAATCAGAATATTAGAATGATTTCTGAAGATCATGTGACACTGAAGACTGGAGTAATGATGCTGAAAATTCAGCTGCGCATCACAGAAATCAATTACATTTTAACAGATATTCACACAGAAAACAGTTATTTTAAATTTGATTAATATTTCACAATTTTGCTGTTTTTACTGTATTTTTAATCAAATAAATGCAGCTTTGGTGAGCAGAAGACTCTTCTTTCAAAAGCATTAAAAAATCTTACCGGGGTTGTGAATGCAATTTTGCAGTTTAAACGTCTTGAAATGATGCCTATGGTCTTGTCTACAGAAATGTGATGCATTAAGTTTTTTTTTATATCTGATTTGTGTAACAGGGCAGATCTCAGTGGAGGGCTTCGCCAGGTATCTGATCAGTGAGGAGAACAGTGTCATTCCTCCAGAAAAACTGGACCAGAGTGAAGACATGACCTTCCCTCTCTCTCAGTACTTCATCAACTCCTCCCACAACACCTACCTCACAGGTACTGCAACACACACACACACACACACGCAGATACACACACAC
>JAFVLL020030985.1:0-59878 GCA_021397915.2 Tor tambroides
GGAGGTCTCCCATCCAGGTACTGACCAGGCTCAACCCTGCTTAGCTTCAGTGGGCAACCAGTCTTGGGCTGCAGGGTGATATGGCTGTGGCAATACATCACTGGTGAGTTATTTTCATACTTCCATGTTTAATGTTGTAATTTAAAATTACTTGTATTTGCATTTATTGTTATACATACTACATTACATACACTGAAAAAAATAAGAAATTTACTTAATTTTTATTTTGCAAGTTGTTGCACGCATATTTTTTAAGTAAAATCTACTTAAGTTATGTAAAATTAGCAAAAGGAAAGAAGTAAATTTAACATGGCCAGTTAGAGTGTGATGAGTAATTTCTACTTAATTATTTTAAGTTTACCCTGCAATATTCAAGTACATTTCACTCGGTCACGGTTTGTAAACTTTACTCAAACAACACAGCACTGAAAATAAAAAGATGCCAATATAGCATGTGGTTCACTTACAATCACATATGTAAGCAAGTAGACAGCTCGTTATTCTTTTTAAAGTAACATATTTACTCAATATAGTTATTAAATGAATGAACACAGAGACCTAAATACTTGGCACATGATACCCAATGACGGTGACAATCAGTGAATAGTGTTTTACCTTTAAGTTTTAAACATTTAATCCACTGCTGTTTCAGGTTTGATAAAAAGCTGCACAAACTCAAGAAGAGGATGTAAAGAAAGCATCAGGAGAGACGTGAAAGAGTCGCAGGTGAGAACGGTCATTTAATTCCTACACTGTTCTAAGCATTATCTCACACCTGTTTTTTTTTTAATTCCAGTCATAGGTTACTATTTCAGATCATGTGAAAATAATCTAGAATTACAACTAAGCAGTGCTGTGTGATGACAGTTGTAGTTTAACATTAATATGTGCTTATATATGGTCATATATTGTCTGTTTCTCATCGTTTCTCTTTCAGTTTGCTGAAGCTGTTTTGTTGAAGCATCTCAATGGCAGCAGCTCTTGTCAAACCATGTGCAGCTTCTCTCTTCTACAGTCAATAACAGATGAAGGAGGTTCAGAGGAGAAAGAAAAGTGCTTTAGATTTAAATAAACAATGTTGTTAATGTCAGTTCAATTCCTCATTTGAAAACCTGACGGCTTTAACAAATTTGAGGTGAAGAAAACTGAGAACTGAGATACAAAAAAGTTATAGCGGTTTTAGAAACTTTACTCTGTTCAAAGATGACAGACCCTGTTTCTCATTGGTTGTCAAGTGACCAAAAGAGTGGAACATTTGTGGGTTTGGTTTAGCGCTTCAGCTGAGTCTAACCACATGATGTAGCCTTTTCTAAAAACAAAACGTCATAAAATAAAGAAGTATGGTAAAACTATGTTACACATGTTATGGTACACAGACTGCATGTCCAGCCTGATATACTGCAATCGATTTTTGTGTATTAAAATGCAGTGCATTATTAAATAATTTTGAAAATAATTCACCGTGGAAGGAGGGAGGATAAAGAACAATTTATAATAAAAAGGACATAGAAATAGTAAAATGATAACAATTCATGTGTTATAGTTTCATTAGCCTTTTTATCTTGTGAATACAAGTTCAATTTTGCATTGTGCCTAATCACTTCGGAGATTAGAGGTTGCTCAGAAGAGCTTCAAAGGTTTAACCGTGTTTTCATGTCATGCCTCATAATGAGAAATTTAAGTGGTGACTGATGACACTTTACATAGAATTAAAATAGAAATAAAACTAAACAATCTAAATTTGAGCGCATTAAATAAAGTTTATTAATAAATATTAAATAATTTGAAACAACTCAGGTTTATATAACAACAGATGAGAACAGGTGGCAACACGCAACTCTGAGCTATCATTAATGACCTCCAGAGGGCAGCAGAGGATTAATAACTATACAATTTAAATTCCTCCCCATAATTTTTTTTTTTCTGATCAGTGTTTGTTTTGAGATCGTATCAACAATGTATTAGAAATTTCATGTTATAACAATAAAAAAATGATACTATAATATAAACAAAAATGCACCACCAGTTTTATGGGTGCTCAACAGAAAACGATATACTAAGTTAGGCCCCTAGATGGCGCCAAAGTGATTCATTTGTATTTTGATGTGAAAATGGCTCTTGTATTTTCTCAAAATAGTTTATTTTGTGTGGGGAATAAAATTATGTATGTGCGTGTGTGTCCGTACTAAAACGTCAGTACTAAGATTCAAGAAGAAAATGAAGAGAAACACGAGGCATTTCCTGATATTTCTTGGTGTTTATTGTAAGTATTGCCTTTTAACTCACAGCTAGAATCAGAGTGCATGTTTACAAAGAATGGCCACAAGTTCATCAGGACCTCTGTTCCTTCCGGGTGGAAAAGCTTCACCTTCAACAGACCCTTTTCCCCGAGTCTCTTGACAAAACACAGATGTTGTTTCAGGATCCGTTTAGCATTTTTCTTTTCCTCCGGAGCGACTGAGATCAGAGACGTGGGCGAGCTGATCCCAGACCAGCACCACTTCTCTTGGAAGTGTCGTTGAATATGGGCCTGGATCGGTACGGTGGCCTCAACAGGACATGGTCCATTCTCATCAAAAATTAAATAAAACAAAACAAAAAGCTCTGGCATCTCAGTATGGGCCCTGGCTTTAAATAGTGCAGATTCATAAACCAAGTAAACAATATGAATGAAAAGGAGAGACAAAAGCAACATGTCCTCTTGTGAGGACGACAACAGAGGTTCTTGTCTGAGGTTTGGCCAGGTGTTGATAAAGCACCGCTGAGTTTGTTTCCAACACACGTGAAAACGTTCGTCCGCACGACCAAAACAGTTTGTTCTAAATTTACACCCGACTAAAACAGTCAATACTAAAACTCTCTTAACAGGGGTGAGTACAACTACTCCACACATATGGGCCGTTCAGCAGCCAAAAGCATTGGTGGATGCTGGATCGGGACACCTAGCAGATGTCCATACTGCTCTATTGCAGGCAGAACGTTTACAAATTAGACTTGGCTTTAAAGCGCACTAAAAAGCAGCTCTGCATTTGGGGAGGAAATATAAAATAAAAAATAACAAATCACAGATGGAGTGAGTTTACGGTTTAGAAGAGAATTAGGGAATAAACTAAAAGGGAGAGGAATGCCATCAAAGATCTGACGAATGAAATAAGTTAACCCTTTCCTCCGATTTCGGATCAAGAGGAGAAAATAAATACGACTTGAGAAAAGTTAATCAAGCCTGAATGCTTCTTCTCACACAAAATAAAGAAATTAATGAATTTAACATTTACAGTACAGCGGGAAGCAAGAGTTCGTAGCGCTTCGCGCTGATTTTGACGCGCATGCGCCACTCACTCCACGTCCACAGCACACAAAACTAGAAGTGGAATGCCTTTCAGCGTTAAAATTCTGAACATAAAATCAAATAAATAAAGAGCGCCACTCAAAAGTGGTCCACGCTTTGGCGTCCCATCGACCACTTCCTGCGGTCACTCGTTCTTGTGTGTCCGATTTTAAGTACTTCAGTGTGTTGGTTGTTTAGTTTTAAAGAAATTTGTAAAATTTCTAGGGCAGCCACAGAATTGAAACTACTTGCGTTTCATCCAGCTTAATGAACAAATAATACTGTCCATGCCACCGCAAAAGACTCTCAAGAGGAAGATAGTCAATCTTTGCAAAAATATAATTTAAAATGCACAAAACACAAGACATACAGCAACAGAGGCAATTTCTACCCATGGGTAACTACCTTTTTTTTTTTCTCAACTCAGTTTTTATTTTAACTTTAATTTATTAAACTATCGTATTTATGTACAAAAACGAGCAAGTTGGCATTGCTCTTTTGGACGGACACAAGCGTTGTGTCTCAGGAGTAGGAGTGCTAATGTGTTGATCTGACTACAAGAGTTTATTGCTTATTTCTGCCAGGAGAGACATCTAGTTAAACACGGGGGTGGATATTTCTCTGACTTGGCGCCAGTTCTACGGAGGGCTCTACGCGGTCGAGTGCAAGATCGCTGGGTTTTAGCTGCTGCGTGGAAAGTAGCTCCACGGTTTAAATGCACCAAAAACTCCCACAGCCATGGGATCGTAGTTTTTCCGTCGTCTTTGATGAACGCAGTAGATCTTTCTGCTTTATTGGTTTTGTCACGTAGCACCAATGACAGTCCCGGCAACGTTCAACGGCGCGTTAGAACCATTAGACCGGATGAGAAGGAAATCAACAGTTTTGGGGCTTCTTGTGTTGATATGGAGTTACGCATGTCAGGTGATCCAATTTGGGTGGGTTTAGTTGAATGTTTCACTAGTGACCAGTTCACGACCCATTCATGTAGAGAATTAACAATCAGGGGTTTGAATTAAAAATCTTAGCTTTCCTTTCGGAAAAGGGGATTTAGATAATGACAATTATCAGAAAAGTCTCTTATTCAGGAATAAAACCATCTAATAACCCAATTAAATCACAATCACAGATTGTTTCCATCTCATTCATATTCTCTCAGATACATTCAGAAACTTAAAACAACACATCAGGCATTCTATAGGGCGGGCGGCGTTCTGGTCACCTGACTTAAATAAGAGTCTCTGATTGGTCGAGGAGGGAAGGTGGCTAGGAGGCAGGACTCGTTTCGAGGGCTGGGATTGTGTGTGTGTGTGTGTGTGTGTGTGTGTAAAGGGGGAGCTCTTTTTATGAGCTGAAGGCCAGTTTGATGCTGCAGGAGGAGTAGCCCTCATCGCTGGCAGTGCTCTGTAGACTGCTGTGGTCGTCCAGATCGCTGGTGCTGGCTGTGCTGACGCTGTCCAGCTCTCCATGAGAGAACTCTGTGCTCTCCACATCCACCTCCATCTCTTCTGTGTTCACAGAGAGAAAGTGAAACAAGTCAGACAACATTTTCATAGCATCGTGCATCATATCAGGTATGTCACGTGAAGTGGTGAAAGATATCTAGCTAGAGAACGACAGAACAATAGATGACAGAATGATAGGCTGACAATGAGAGACAGATGGATGGAGAAAACTACAGAACAGGAGAGAGAGAGAGAAAGAGAGAGAGATAGACAGAACAATACATAAAACGATAGATAGACAGACAAAGACGGATAGATAGAACGATAGATAGAGCGATAGATAGACAGACGGATAGACAGATAGATAGATAGATAGATAGATAGATAAACAGACAAAGACGGATAGATAGAACGATAGATAGATAGATAGATAGATAGATAGATAGACAGACAGATAGATAGAATGAGACAGATAGATAGAACTATAGATAGATAGATAGATAGATAGATAGATAGATAGATAGACAACAACAGAACAAAAGAACGAACGATAGAACGATAGATAGATAGATAGATAGATAGATAGACAAAGATGGATAGATAGAACAACAGAACGATAGATAGATAGAACAATAGATAGATAGACAACAACAGAACAAAAGAACGAACGATAGAACGATAGAACGATAGATAGATAGATAGATAGATAGATAGATAGACAAAGATGGATAGATAGAACAACAGAACGATAGATAGATAGAACAATAGATAGATAGATAGACAACAACAGAACAAAAGAACGAACGATAGAACGATAGATAGATAGATAGATAGATAGATAGACAACAACAGAACAAAAGAACGAACGACAGAACAATAGATAGATAGATAGACAAAGATGGATAGATAGAACAGAATGATAGATAGATAGATAGATAGATAGATAGATAGATAGATAGACAACAACAGAACAAAAGAACGAACGACAGAACAATAGATAGATAGATAGACAAAGATGGATAGATAGAACAGAATGATAGATAGATAGATAGATAGATAGACAAAGATGGATAGTTAGAACAACAGATTGACAAAGAGATAGATATATTTTACGTTAAGTTTACATTATATAACAGATTAACACATGAAGCTCCAACCTTGGTCTGAGTCGGAGCGGTCGGATCTCTCGGAGCAGAGGGTGGAGCCTACACTGTCAGTGCGTATCCTCTCGCCCTCCAGCACGCCCCCACCGCCCCGCAGCAGGTCCAGTCGCCTCCGGAGGTGACGCTGCTCTCGCTCCAAACTCTCCAACTGATAATGAGACTTACGCTCCGCTTCCTCCAGTTTCTGTGGGAAGACAAAGAACGGTGACTCACTGATAATTACAGAAAATCACTAACGGCACGCACAAAAGAATTCACGATGTAATCAATGGTTATTACAGCTAATGCATAAGTCAAGACACATTCAGTGCTACAAGACCTTTCATTTATTTTGTTCATTTTTACCACTTCAGGATTGGGAAATGTTGCGAGCCAGATTCAAACCTGCATTGATTTGCAGCCAAATCAAAATTTTAAACAACTTCATTATGAAATAGCAGGACGGGTGATTTAAGAGGTGTGTGTTTTGTCAAGCTCATGTGACTGACGGATTTGTTTACTACAGTTCTGAATCCAGTTCGGATCAATAATCTCTCTACACATGACCCTTATGACCTTATAATACATTACACTAGAACAATGCAGCATGACCCCAAGCTACAACCACTAACACACACACACACACACACGTAACTGGTTGGGACAGCTTAACCTGTTATAAGGGGAAAACCAGTAAAATGAAAGCCAAACCGAAAATAAAGGGTCATTATCAGATACATATTTTCAACAATAGAAAGTATCTGTCTGTAGTGCTTGACGTGTTTTAAAAAAAAAAGCTCTTAAGGGATAGAAACTGATTTGTCACATTAAGGGATGTGGTTCTGCTTACAGGAAGCTGTGGGGTTTTTTAATGTGCTGTGGCTGTTTAAATGTGCGGATGTGAATAATGCGAATATTTTATATAGGTGTAGTCTTTTATATACAATAAATAAAACAGCTTTTATTTGGTTAGAGATACAGACTTCATCTCACGTGAATGAACGTTCATTTTTCAAACTATTGTGAATTTCTTTATATGTTAAACTTTTTTTAATGAAGAAATGATAAATGATAGCAACTGAGACGCACATTTTTAAATAATTATATATACTTTATATAGGTCAAGAAATTGTGCATTACCCATTTGAGGTGTTGTTATTGTTAACAAAAAACTAAAACTATTAAAAAAACCTTTGTTAATTGAAGTTAAATTTAAATAAAATATGAATATTACATGCAAAACTTAAACAAAAAAATAAAATAAAATAAAAAGCCTTTGCAACTAGCTGAAATAAAACAAGTTTAAGTTGATATACTAAAATTATTAAAAATTAAAACGGAAAAAAGCACACAAAAACAATTACTAAAAAGTACACTGAAAAACAAAAATGAAAAAAATAATAATAATTAAAAAATATTGTTAAATACTTTAATGGTATATTAATAATACTAAAATAACACTGAATATGCTGTTGATAGTTGTTCATATTGACATGAAAGAGTTCAGACGTTTCTGGTGCCTTATCAGCTGTGTGGTTATCCGCCAATGCGATAATCTCAAAATGTCAAAATTAAAACTAAAATAAATTAATTGACAAAGAAATAACAGTAAATTTAGATTTAGACTGGACAGGACATCACAGGCAGACACTGTGCAACAGAATGATTAAATGTGGCGAGTCAAATTCAAACTCATATTTCCCACATGAGCACCACGGCTCAATGTGTCAGAGCATGTGCGCCAACCACTAGGCCACAGCTCCAACAATATTAGCTTCATTTAGGAGCTCCTCTCAAGTGTGTTTACCTTTATGTGTGCTTTGGCCTTGTTGAGCAGTCCCAGAGTGGTGTGGCGGCTGCAGTCTGGTCCCAGCGGGATGAGAGTCTTCAATCGCTCCAGACACAAACGAAGGTGGGCTCGCCTGAAACATGACATACAGAAACATCAGCCTCGTACACGTATGCACACACACACACACCCTGAAAAAACGCAATGAACTCGCTGTACCTGTGTGATCTGACCAACCGCTTATGAGACAACACCTCATTCTCTGGCTTAAACACAAAGCACGCACACACACCCACACATGCCACTGACTACTTGAAGACTGTATTCTAGGAACTCAAAAGTTGAGGTTGTTTCCTTTCTGATGCAAAAGTGCCCTGTGTGTCCTACAGAGTTACTAGTGTTAACTAAAACTGAAAACAAGCATTTTCAATACTTAAAATAATCATTAAGAATTAGAACAATAGAACGATATAAAGAACAACAGATAGAACCAAAGAATGGTAGACATAAAAGATAGATTGATAGATAAACAATCAGTAGATAGATAGATAGATAGATAGACAGATAGAACGACAGACAGACCAATAAAACAATAGACAGAATGATAGATATATGGATAGAACGATAGATAGAATGAAATAATGATAGAACAAAAGGATGACAGAATGATAGGCAGAATGAATAAATAGAACAATAGACAGACAATAGAATAGATAGATAGATTAGGGCCCTATGATTTCCGCGATGCAGTAAACGCGGACGGAATCGCGGAATCCAGTCATAAAAACAGAATTTACAGTTTAACGCGGAATGTCACGGAATTTGTCAAAGTTTGGATGAATTAATCAAAAGTAGGTCATTACACTTAAATCAAATCTCGATATGGACTAGTGTCTGTAAATATTAAGCCGCAAAAGTCGATTTAAATATGAATCCTGCATGTTCTGCGCGTCTCTGTATGAATGGAGCAGATACACAGCACGTGTGATGCTCGCGGTGATTTCAGCGTCTGCCGTCTCAATGAGGACATAAATACTTGAACAATATCTCCAAAATTGCTCTGAGAGTCACTTCACTAGCATTTTACCATTTCATTTGAGTAAAACTAGAGTCATATCATATACACACAGAAATTTAAAGGTATTCACGGCAACCTGTCAAAATAAAAGTTCGGTTTAACTTATATTAAAGACACTGTGCCAGAAATAGGCTATATTACTATTATTTAGTAAAATATACGTAATGCTACTACTACTACTGTTGAAAAATAATAAAACTATTTTTTTTAAGAAATAATCACAAAATATTTCTTCCATGTTTTAATTTTAATAGTAAATTCCCTTTATTTACCAAAAATTTAAATGTTTAATTTTCATTAATTAAAAGAGAAATTAAATCAATGTTTTATGCCTTCATCTGATAACCAGTAAAATTTAAATACACAACACAGAATTTCTGAGGGGAAAAAAAAACATTTCATAAGGCTACTGCAAGAATAAATAAAAATTGTTTGTATGCATTCAAATAATTAGGCATGCTAAAACAGAATTTGGTAACAACAAAACATAAGGTGAGGAAAAAAATAAAACATTTCATACGGCCCTAAACATCATGTTTGTTACACTTTTAATAAATTAACGTTAAATTGTATAAGTTTCATGATTTTAATTAATTAGACATGATTTTTGGTTAATACAATTTAATTTGTCCATTAAAAAGGAGGCCAGAAAAATTAAAACGGAAAAAAGCGGAATCTAGAAAAATTAAAACGGAATTTGGGAAAAAATAAAACGGATTTCATAGGGCCCTAATAGATAGATAGATAGATAGATAGATAGATAGATCTTAAGCCCCGTTCACACCAATGATGATAACTATAAAGATAACAATTTTAGTGTCCACACCAGTGAACGATGTCGTCTGTTTATTCTAAGCACACGCTTGTCTGCCGCTTTAAATTCTCAAGCTCATTATAGCAGGATGGATTCTGATTGGCTGTCAATGTTTTTATTGTTCATCAGCTGGAAAAATCGTTCTGAAAGTGATTCCAACGATATTGTTTCTCTGTGCCTTTATCGTTATAGCTGTGGTGTGGACTCTGCTACAGTGTTAATTTTGGCAGGCATTTTTGATTTAGTCTTAGTCTTTATCTTGAGACGAAAATGCTTAATAGTCTTAGTCACATTTTAGTCATTTGAGTCTTTCATAGTTTTAGTCTAGTTTTAGTCGACGAAAAGTCATTGCATTTGTCAACTTTTAGTCATTACTTTTAGTCAAACTGCAGTTACCAACATTTATTTTGGTAGCTATTTTATATGTAGTCTTCAAACAAAAATAGTCATTAATTCTTCTCTCTTTAGACCAAATCAATTAAGTTTATGAGAAATTTGAATCAAGGATTGAATTTGGAAAAACTGAAATAAATTTTGTATATGTATTATAGATATGTATTTAATTGGGAATGCTGTCCCTTTAAGACGGAAGGCATAATACTGACACCACATTCAGATTTCACCCACCTGTTTGCGTTCACTTAAGCCATAACTTGACTGTATTTACATGAGATACTCTACTACACCATAGACATTTGGACTGCTGTGTGTGCATTTGATTGCGCGCTGTATGAGAACTGAAGAAGTGGAGCGTGCGCGAGAGAGAGCACTTCTGTCAGCGCGATTCCGCCTGTCGCGCCTTCACTAACTTTAAATTAATCCACAACGAATTGTGACTCCCGGGAAAAACGGGACGTCTGGTCACCCTATCCCTAACTCTCCAGGTGCTGAGGCCATTGTTTCAGATCGTTAGTTCGTGTTTTGGTAACCTATCTGTCCGCTGCGGCTGCCATGTGCTGAAGACTAGATATGTGAACGCCCCTCATCTGATTGTAATCCAATGACAGGGACGCACATTTTGAAAGACAAGACAGTTAACTTAGCCTATAGGATGTATTTTGAATGTCCGGTAGTCCTCAAATAACATTTTAGTCCCGTCTCGTCTTGTTAACGAAGACGCTGCATAAATTTCGTCATAGTTTTTATCATCAGATATTAATCATCAGATATTAGTTTTAGCTCGTCAACGTCTCGTTTTAGTCACAGAAAAAAGGTTCGTTGACGAATATTTTTCGTCGTCGTCTTCGTTGACGAAATTAACACTGCTCTGCTATTCTTTAATATTGAGAACGATTTTTAGATCTATATCTTTATAGTTATCATCCTTGGTGTGAACGGGCCTTTAGAACGACGGAACAATAGAATGATAAAACGATTGATAGATACTAAAATAACTAAAACCTTAAAAACTATACACACCTAAAAAAAAAAAAACACTTATAACAAAAACAAACAAAAACTGTAAGAGTATATAAATGATATGTAACATACATCCAGCACCCCTTTAAAACACAAGCAGACTCTCCGTCTACTTTTTACGAGCGCACGTGAGCTTGAGCGTGTTTATGTACGGCTGATTGCTATCAGCATGAGAGTCTCTAATTGTGTTTTTGAGGCTTTTCAACTCTAATTCCGTTTGCATTCCACCTTATCGGCAATGAAGATGGCTGCTCTCTTCTTTCACACACACACACACACACACACACTGTCTGGCCTGTGACAATGGCGGTAGATTTATCACAAGCCTTATCACTCTGTCTGAGCACCACCGAGAGGGCACTGTTATCAGGACACCAGTCTCACACACACACACACACACACACACACACACACACACACACACACACGCCTGTCGCAGACGCTCCAATGTCTGCCTCAGTGTGTCTGTGGACATTGATTGATCAGCCTGGTGCATTAATGGCTGTAGCGGGCAGACTGGTATTTTAGACTTACTTGTAGCTCATACAAATGACTGCACCAGGCCTCTAATTTGTCTACACCCTACAACCCCTTCACCAAGGCAACCAGATGTAACCCAAATATCTCTAAAGTACTTCTCACGCTATCTACATATCATCTGTCTCCGGACATGACAGCATCACGTCACACAATCCAGCTGCGCTTGCCGGGAAGGCCGTATATATGTGCGCGTGTTTGTTTTCGTCTGTGTGTGGCATGATAAATGACATTGTTTCAGTCGGCAGACAAGAGACCGTGCCAAACAACAATCACTAAGTCTGCTGTCTCGCAGGCTAAGTGAAAAACAACATCTTTAAAATACCCAATTATTACGTCACGCATTAAACACCTCAGTTTCTGTGGTCCCTAAAAAGATCGGTTGCATAATGCAAGAAATCAAAACAGAAACCATCGCAAAAACAAACACAAAAGCTAGACGTAAGGTAAAGTTAGGTGCGTTTCAGTTACTATGAATAACTTGCGGTATGAACAACAAACAATGCGCAGTCAGGTTATGTAACACAAGTGAACTTTATCACATTAGCTTTGCTGCCAAATCAAAATTTGCAGTTTGATTCCTACATTGGCAGCTACCTTCTAAGAAGGCATGCTACACTCTTAAAAATATGGGTTCTTTATTGGCATCAATGAAGAACATTTCTACTGCAAGGTTCTTTATTGTGGAAAAATGTTCTTCAGATTTTTCAAATATTCTTCACATTAAGAAAAAAAAACAGTTCTTTTAGGAATTATTCACTGAAAAGTTCTTTGGAGAACCAAAAATGGTTCTTCTATGGCATCATCACTGCGAAAAAACCCTTTTGCAAACTTTATTTTTAATAGTCAACAGTCTTTGAACCTTATAAATGGCTGATTTGAAGAACTTTCAAACTTGACTTATAATTGGAATCCAATGGAGTCCAATGACATTAGCATGCTGTTAAGCTAACAGCGTAATACTGCACACAGAAATATTGCATAAAATTATTTTTATTGTTACTTTTTTTTGTTGCACTGCATTCTGGGATTGCCTTCTCCACAAAGGCAAATGTGACTAAAACAAGTTAACTATAATGCCTTAAAACGCTGCCTCTGTAGGCAGTTCATTTGGTTTTGGAACAGATTAAATGAATGACCCTTGATAATCGTGGGTGTGCAGAATCTGTGCTTCAAAGCTGCAAGCTGAGTCTATTCTTCTGGTCAAGATCTGGCGCTGGTAGAAGATGCCAAGATTTATACTCCTCTGCATTAGTCATATAGAGAACTCTACAACTCGGTTTAATAATAACTCAAATCAAACGTGCCTCTTACGTGTGAGCGTGTTCAGACCTGCTCTCTCTTACACCCCAAGCAAGAATTTTATTATGACAAAACATCTTCACATTTCCTTTAAATGACTCATGAAAATACACACACGCTCATAGTTAGGGCTGTCACGATCGTGAAATCGTTGGATTAAATTTAATTATCAAACAAACAAATGCAATATATAATGTGCATTCATGTGCACTTGCATTGTAATGTTTATACACATACATCTTTAGATAGATAGAGAATATGGCTAACAGTAGGACTTGAAACAACAAGAAATCCCGTCCTTTCTGTCCTCTGGTGTGGTGGTGGTTTTATTAGGGGTTGAAAACAAATGCTTGCTCCAGATTTTGCTTGGTTTATTGGTAAATAATGAATGGAGTTGGCATAATGCTATGGGCATGTCATGGTAATAAGTAATGTGAAGGTTAAGAGGGGGTTAATGCCATTCCAACACACTCTTAAATTATAATCTGCATTAAGAACAAAATATTCAACAAATTTTCCCCACACAAGAGCATGGAAAAAAGTATGCAGATTACATACTGGACTGGCTATTTGCCAACTATCCATATATACACATGTATAATCATAGCTTGCTTCAACAGCAGGAAATCTCACATTTTCCCACGCAGCACCTCTGTCAATGCAGCCAACAAAAATCTGCACAGCTCTGATAGAAATGCACATAAAAGTTTGATTTAGATAGTTCCTGAATCTTATCATTTAATTCTTTGAGTGAGAACACAAAATGCATCCTCTCTCAACCAACCACCTATTTGTAGCATCACATGCATGTAATATAGATGAAACCCGGAGCTATATGATGGCATGAAGTCACCGTACAGCAATGCTCGCCCACTAAAAAAAGTCAGGGTTTTTTCCTACGGATTCTCCGGTAGTATATTTTTCACCATTGCCTCACATGATGTCTTTGAAGCGTGTCACATGGCTGGGTTATTGCACACCACTGCACAGATTACAGAGTAAGAATAGGCTCTGGGTTCTCAAGCCCTAGTTCGGATCTGATCAATACAGCAGGACTGACAGCTTGATCTGGGTTACCAGCCTTGTTTTATTTAAAGGTTTGGCCACGTGCTTTATGATGTCACAATGGGTGAGCATGCAGACATGTCCCCATCATATCAGTAACAGTCCCGAGCTCTCCAACGGCTCTCAGATTAAACGAGAGTGGTATCCTCCCCCACCATGTAAACACACACAGATGGGAGGCCATTATTGGTGCTTGTCCTCCGTTCTCATGTAATCTGTCCAAAAACTGGACGAAAAGCAACGTGAGCATGACATTAGAGAGATGTACCAACCTAAAAGCAACATACACTCACGCGAGAATAAAAGCAACCTTCAAATGTGGGCAGAGAACGAGCGAGGGAGACATGGTTGCAGATGTAAAGTTAGAAGGTGGGGGTAGTCAGGATAGAGAGAATGAAAGGGAGATGAATAAAGAGGTAGGAGGAAGAGACAGATACCAGTGGAACGAGCGTATAGACAGACACTATGACGGCACTCTATGTAAACATGCTTGGAAACAAAGAAGCCTTTGAGCCATGCATGGGGTGAACCAATGACAGCTTACTGTACAACACAAGAAGGGGGTGGGTGTGCAAAAATGCATATTTCAAAAGTGAATAGTGAGTGGGTTGCCCACATATAGCTAGTTGACGGACTAGTTTTAGTCAACGTCAATAGAGCATGAAGTAATGGAATGGGCTGCAAGGGTTTCAAGAAGTTGGACTCTTTTTAACTCAATCCACGTCTTCAATGCAATTCTGATGATGATGGGATGCATGAGATGTGATACAACAACTAGCACTAAAAATATCAAAAACTACAAACAAATGAAAAAATGTGGAAGAACTAGTCTCACTTCCATTCGTATAGTCAGCTGTTGCGCTACTAGTCAAACATTGAGACTCATCCCTAGTAAGGGGAGACTAAGCAAGACCTACATCGGGCCGAGGATATACCTTTGCTGCACCCCTGGTTAAACACACGTACATAAACGCACACTACAGGCAGAGCGAAGCCTACAATCCACAGGGAAATAAAGGAGCACGTACAAACTCAGACAGTAACAGCTGTGGTGGAGCAAGGCCCGCTCTGGCCCATCAGTAACACATGGATTAGTTCACACGTGCTGAGCTGTAATCTGCTCCATACAGCCCAGACCAGCAGACCCCACTCACATGCCCACAGAGTTTATGTGTGTGTGGTCATGTGATTGCTGCCCCCATCCCTAAGGCTCCTGCAGATGGCTGCGTGCATGGAAAACACAGATTCTCTATTGTACGGCTCACTATTACGTGGGTTTCAATTGGCCAGAAGGTTGTGGACACTTTGGATAATCTAATAAACGTGAGGTGATCCCAAAAACAAACAGGACGAAAACAGAAACATCACCAGATGTTTGGATCACACCACTCTCTCTCAGAAAATCCACTCAATCCATTTCCCTTCCCCAGAAGGACGCCTAATCCGAGCACAAAAAATACACACACAGTGGTGGTGGAAGGGCAAACATCCATAGGACTCTTCCATAATCAGATCAAAGGCCATGACACACAAAGAAAAGGACCATGAGTGCAGATCAATGTGGTAAGTTATGATTGGACGACCTACAGAAGGTCCACTGTTTGGATAGGTGGATAGTATAGCTTTGTCCTGCCTGCCATGATGATTCTCTAGGCCAAGCATAACTCAATATACAACACTCTGTGGTAGGCCTCAGGGCTGTAACCACCACAAACATTGAGGAGGACATGTCACCCCAATATTTCGGTTAGTGGTTGTCCAATAATGTTTTTTTTTTTTTTTTTTTCAATGGCCAATCGTTAAGCAATTACATTTGGTCCTTGCACCAATCTTGAACGTTTGGTTACAACCTTGCCAGGCCTACAAACTGTCATACTTTGACACAATGCAGAAACCAAAAAACCATACAAATTTCATTAACAGGTTTTAAGGGTGTTGCTGATGACATTCAACTGTGTCATTCAGGAATGTTACTTGCTTCCTAGATTTCAGCCTGTAATTCAAGAATTTGGTTGTACTAGTAAGGAGGAGTCAAAGAAAATGTTGGGTGTGAATGTATAGCAAGGTTTATGATGGCATCGAGGATGTGGGTCTGTTTGTGTGTTGTTTCTGTAACTTTACCCACTAGTAACCATGCATGCTGCATTTGAAGTGAGATGTGCAATGAAACACGGTGTTCTTTTACAGAACACAGTAAATGTGGGGCAAGGCAGAGCACTAGTGGCCTCTGAATCTCAAATGTCCTCTGCTATACTCTTCCGACATAACCCAAAGACTGCCACAGGGGTGTGTGTCCTTCCTGACTCACCCAAAACACCCAGAGCTTTGTTAACTTTCCATAGCATGAGTGTGCATCTACACGTGCATTGCAAACATGCCCTGGCTCGTGTGCGAGTCTGCATTGCTTACTTGACCAAAGATCAAACTTCTTAAGCTGCTTTTGCTGGCCAAGAAAAGCTTACAATGCATCAGGTCAGAAAGAACAGTCAGTTCTCAGCGTCCCTTCAAGGGGTTTCTGGAATTCCCAGAGGAAGCGGAATGTTCTGACTCCAGCTTCCTCTGTACTGCCGTAGAAAATAGGGAGGACAACATGTAAGTTCATCGGCAGCAAGTTCTTGAGGAGAACACTTTGGCAATGGATGACGTCATATCTTCTAAACGCACTTTATTCCAAATGATTCTCTTTGTGGGCAGAAGTGTGTTGTAGCCAATCAGCACGAGCTCCTCTATGTTCTGAAAAGATCTTTTCTTAGGGCCACTGGTCTATTTTCAGTAAGCCAGCTTCGCAGCTTTATTCCTGAGCCTTTGCATTCTGACTATCAAACACACCACGGCCCACACATTCACGGCAACGTGCTTAACACAACCAAACATCCTCGCTTTCATATACCCAATAATTAACAACCACATACCCATAATTGTAAATGAAATCAGTGATTTCAATTCAATTCGAATTGAATTCGAATTCAAATCTTCCTTAGCTCAAAAATTCTGACATCCGAACTGTGCAACCAAACCCAAGTTAAGGAAGTTGAGGCTCACCACATATTTTCAAAGGCATCATAAGATCAAACGGCGGCACGCTTGCATGAACACACGTGTTATCTGTATACGTGTGGTGGCTTGCGAGAGGCCGGAATGTGGTCACAAGGCTTTCATCTCCTTCCTCTTCCTTTCTCACATGCAAAAAACCTGAGCTATCTTACATCTTCATCAAACAGAAACTGCATGTGATGCCTGACACAAAATGGACACCGCTTGCCACCTGGAACTGCAATAAGTCTTTGGCGAGCAGGAAACTGTCCCCTTGCGCTTCCAGTTGGGCCACTCAAGGCATTTGACTATTTCAAATTATTTTACTACAACTGTATTACAAATCTGAGTTGAAGAGATGTTGGGTACAAAAATTAAAATTATAGGTGTCCTGTCTTGGAGAACTCTACAAGTCATGCGGAGTCAGGGGTAATATGGTTCGGTGTTGGGTGTGGCTGCTGACTGTACCTTCGTCATAATGTGTTGTATAATATTTGTTTGTGCTGACACTAAAAGGCTGTCCGACAAGCCCTGTCTTCTTTATCTGTACCAAACCCATACAACCCCACGCTGGCGCACTGACAACCCTTCACATGTGTAGACATTATCTGAGAAACCCAGCCGGTCTGGGAGGAGATGAGTCTGCATGCATGCACACATACATATGGTGCATTTAAAACTACTCAAGAGACATGGCAGCCCAAATCATCACTGACTGTGGAAACTTCACACTAGACTTCAAGCAGCTTGGATTCTGTGCCTCTCCAGTCTTCCTCCATACTCCAGACCTTGATTTCCAAATGAAATGCAAAATTTCCTTTTATCTGAAAAGAGGACTTTGGACCACTGAGCAACAGTCCAGTTCTTTTTCTTCTTAGCCCAGGTAAGATGCTTCTGACTTTGTTTCTGTTTCAGAAGTGGCTTAGTAGCCCTTTTCCTGAAGACGTCTGAGCGTGGTGATTCTTGATGCACTGACTCCAGCTTCAGTTCACGCCTTGTGAAGCTCTCCCAAGTGTTTGAATCGGCTTTACTTGACAGTATTCTCAAGCTTGCAGTCATCCCTGTTGCTTGTGCACCTTTTCCCAATTTCTTCCTTCCAGTCAACTTTGCATTTAATATGCTTTGATACAGCACTCTGTGAACAGCCGTCCCTGTCAGTAATGACCTTCTGTGACTTAACCTCTTTTTGGAGGGTGTCAATGACTGTCTTCTGGATCATTGCCAAGTCAGCAGTCTTCCCCATTATTGTGGTTTCAAAGAACGAGAGATACCCGGAATTTATACATTAGGCATGGTCATTTAATGAAACTCAAATATAAATATTCAAATATTTTGAGATACTGGATTTTTGACTTTCATGAGCTATAAGCTCTAATCAAAATTAAAACAAAAAAACTTTTGAAATGTTTTACTTTACATGCAATGAATCTAAAATATATGAAAGTTTCACTTTTTGAAATAACTTACAAGAAAAAATTAACTTTTTCACGACATTCTAATTTATTGAGATGCACCATGTTTGAAAATATTAACAGTTGACAACATTCATTAGAAATTTAGAAAACTAATATAAAAGTAATCAAATGTAATCAGTTACTTTAATAAAGTAATTTAAATAGTTACACTACATTTTAGGGTAACCTGTAACCTTTTACATTTCCAAAGTAACAACACTGAATACAACAAATGCTACCATGCTGTATAACTGATTCCTGGATCCTTAAAAAAAAAAAAAGGTATCTCAGTTCTGGAAAACCATTAAGTTTCACAACTTTTTTCAACAACATAGATAAATATTTTTTATAAACACCTATTGGTTTTCTTTTTCGGCTTTTCCTTCACAGAAATAAATTACATTTTAAAACACATTAAAATAGAAAACATAATTGTAATAATATTTATGTTTTTACTGTTTCATCAAATAAATGCAGCCTTTGTGAGCAGAAGAGACTTCGTTGAAAAACATTAAAAAAATCTTACTGACCGCAAAATAAATTCTATTTTAAATTCAAAAACATGCCCTGGTCTTAGAGTGAATGATACATCAGTTTGTTATTCTCATGAATATATTTAATAACTTGCCCCACCTCTAAAACAACTAATAGCTGCTGTTGTAGGTGCTGCAGTCTTGCCAGTTGTTCACACCTTGTCAATTACTCACCCAGTAACGCTGCTTAACATTCATGTTACAGCAATAAGAGTTTATATTGATAGAACTGAAAAAAGTGTCCCTATTGGGATGTGTGATTTTCTGGGCAGTGACAAACTTACATTAAGCTCGGACTTCAGGCTTAATATCTGGAGAGAGCTAACCATTTGCTTTGACTCCTTTACCATGTGATGTGTCCCAATCTTCAAGCAGAAGGAACTAGATGAATATTCTGAATAATACCAGTCCCAAAGATAAAAACAGGTAAGGGGGGAACATTGCGCAGATCGGGGGCATGCTCCACACGGAATTTATTTTAAAGATATTTGCTTTACATGCCCATTTGCAGTTACTTTAAAGTTGTTGTTTTTTTAAATTATTACCTTTTACATCCAAACTGTAATTTTTCACAAAATAGATGAATAAAAAACATTTTTTTAACATCTGGAACAAACCCCCAAAAGAGCCCCCTAAACCAAGAAATCACTCACTGGTAAAACACTTAACTGCAAAGTAATTGTTTTTTTCTCAGAATACAGATATTTAGGACCGTCTGTGAATGAAGAAGCTCTTTACAGCCAGAGAGTGTAGTTACAACTTGTATCAGCAGAAGACTGTGCTAACCAGTCAAACCTTGAAAAATGATCTGCACCCTTTTTTAATGATCCAGTCAATTCTTAATGTAAAATAAAACAAAACTCAACTCTACATTATTTGTGGCTGCTGATATGTCCTGTTTCACACTGTCAGTATTGTTTCATTATGGATAACATGAACCATCGATTTCAAACAAAAGCACAACTAGTGTGTAGTCGTTTTGGAGTAGCTTGCGATTAAAAGTAGTTTATTAGTTCAAATACACCAAAGAAGAGGCTATCACTTATTGACAAATACACAGAAGACAGGTAACACAAAAGAAAAGAAAATGGTAAGATTAGACAAAGAGGGACAGTCAGATAAAGTCCATATATACTTGTGTGTACACTCCCAGAACGGAAGAGGCATGTCCTTCGGTTTCAACATTCCTTCCCAATTGGATTTTTTTTTTGTTTTTTTTTTGTGAATATAAGGAAAGGATGTCAGCTTGTGCACTTGTATAAAATGTTACCGTTTTTCACATGCCTGGCATTGCCAACTTAAAGGACTTTTTTTATCCAGTGATACTGTGAGAGAGAAAGCTAGTCACTTACATTTGTTTTTTTTTTTTACTCAAGAGTAATTTACAATTGAAGAACGAAGGGAACATCTCTATTCATTGTATACAGCAGGCAATTTGCACTATAGGCTAAAACGAGACACTTTGTAGCAGTACTGAGACAGAGCAATCAGATTTGGGCGTTAAATGCTTGTATGGCACATTTTGGTCCGTGTTAGTGTTGTTGTGTCAGAATATTTCCCCCATTTTATTATATACATTGAATGAACAGATGTATACACGTTTGGATTTGTCATCATTTTCCGCTTGCTTCAGGGCTCTTTCGTGGCAGTCCAGTGCTCGCTTATAGGAAGTAGTCGGGGGTGCGGCGGGTGACGTGAGGCTCTCCGCGTCGAGGAGCTGGATCAAACTGAAGGCTGGGGAAAAGAAGAAAAGCCGCTTAAATGCACAGCTCACTGTTCACTCCAAAACCTCAATAAAAAAGAAAATATATTTTGCAGAAGGCATGACAATGAAGCATCATTTCAGAATTTTTGCACTTAGATATTTTAATGGCAATTAAGCACATTTTACTGTCTGGAGTTTTTTTTTAATTTTTTTTTTATTACCACTGTCATTAGTTTTATTACTGTAAGTCATTTATTCTCTCTCCTATCCAGGTTTAAAATGCAGCGAGACATTTACAGGTTGATCTTCCTGAAGTAAGGCTCTATGATTTCCGAGATGCGGAGAACGCGGAAGCAATCGCGGAATCCAACCATAAAAGCGGAATTTACTGTTTAAAGCGGAAAAGTCACGGAATTTGCCAAATTTTGGATGGATGTGCAAAAGTAGGTCAGCACACTTAAATCAAAACATGATATGGACTAGTGTCTGTGTATACCTTTTAAATATGAATCCTGCGTCTCTGTGTAAAATGAATGGCGCAGATATGCGGTTTCGTCTTCACAGGAACCCGTCAAAATAAAAGTTCATTTCGTGACAGAAATATTACTATAGTACTACTACTACTACTACTACGAAAAGTATTATTAAAACATTATTTTTAAAGGAATATTTAGCAGGAAAATTATTTACCAGAATTTATTTAGCAGAAAAATGGGTAACTTTATAATAACTAATCATTCATCATTATCTGTTCATCATTAATTAATCGCTTATAAATGACTTACAACTGAACATTATTATAAAGTGTTACCGAAAAATGTAAATACACAACACAGTATTTATGGAAAAAAATAAAATAAAATAAATAATTTTTTTGCTTTTTTTATGCTTTTGATGATTAATATTTAATAAAATATTACTTACTTGAAACAAATATTTCATTAAAATAGAATCCAGAAAATTAATGGATTTGGTAAAAATAAAACTGACTTTGAGAAAAATAAAATAAAACATTTTATAGGGCCTTAAAAATGTAATTTTTGTTCAACGTTTAATAAATTGCTGTTTAATATTGTAAGTTTCATGATTTCAGTTAATTAGACATGCTTTTTCATTAATACAATTTAAATTTAACTATTAAAACAGAGTCTTGAAAAACAAAAAGAAAAAAAATGGAATTTGGAAAAAAATCAAACTGAATTTGGGAAAAAATAAAATGGATTTCATAGGGCCCTACTGAAGTGTCCAACACAAGTGCTGTGAAAACATTACATTGTGAACACTCATGGGAGTGTTCAGAAAACCTTCTTGCAATTGGCATTTTGTGGGCAACTACACACTTCATTTTAAAATGAAAGACTGTTTGCATTGCAGCAATAAAGTATTGTGAGGTTAGTAATGCCAAAAATATATTTTTTTAAAACTCTATAGTCTAAGAAATAAGCTTAATTTGTATTCTTGAAGTGAGCCAACTGAAATAGAATTCAGACATGTAGTTGAAATCACATTTTATATGACAGTACATATTTAAAAGATTATCATAAGATGCGCAACTTACAACGAATATTTAAGAGTATCGTCCAGTTCCATAATGGCTGCCTGATTTCCACAGCGATAGCAGTAGTTTGGCGCACTGAAGATAGTGACAACGTTCCTATCATGACACCAGTTGTATCCCTGGGGGGGGGGGGGGAAAGTAGTTTTATTTGATCTGATTATGATCTTCATCCCACTGAAGGGCTGTGAAGAGCTGGACTGTGAATCTCTCACCTCCATGACCAGCTGATGAGCGCGGGACACCAGCGTGAGGCCGTTAGCGTGGTTGAAGGTCTCAGAAATGTCCTGTCCAAACGTGTAACCAGCTCCACGTGGAGAGATTCCCCAGCCCCCGCGATCATCAGGGTCTGACCACAGCAGATCACACATGGGTCCCTGAAACACACACAGATGTGCAGCCGTTCTCCATAAACCAGCCACATATTTCATATAGATGCCACATATCTTAAACACACATTTACAAGCATAGATGTTATCTTGGTTATTTCGTCTAAAGAGCTAATAAAAGTTGAAGAGACAAAGTTTGGCTTAAAACCCATGAATCTGATCTTGATAAGCGCAAACGAAAGCCCATAATGCACTGCAGGTCATGTGAACGAGCGTGAGAACACACATCCTCAGCAGCAGCTCTGCATGCCATAAGCACTTCAGTAAATATAACATGTCCCAGAAAGCTGGTTAAAATCAGAACTTGCAATGCCATTCGTCAATTAATTTAGAGCATTTTGCATATTTTTTTATCCAGTAAATTAGCCAAACGGGTTGGCCAAATGGTATGATTTGAATGGACATTCAACTGGATTAGTTCAGAAAGAAAAATTTGAAGCAGTTTCTCAGTCAGCGAAGCAGTTATCAGGACACAGAGAGCAAATCAAGGCTGGTGTATATTTATAGAGACAGGCAGAACAATTAGATAACCTTTCTATAACTAGTGCTGTCAATGATGCACCAGTCAACGGGTCATAAATCAGAACCAGAGGGTTTTTGCTCCAAATACTCAACTTGCAACCAGCCTTTTTTTATTTTTAATTTCAGCTGATCTCTGTTCCAGGCTTGAACACAAACAACATTGCAATCATTTTCCAAAATGTCATTTGTGGAAATATTAGTGTGTAAACAGCCATTAACAAATTCAAGAAACACTGAAGACGGACAAAGAGAGGAAAATATACTGTAGCAGCAGAACAAGCTCACTGTTGACAATGGGTGGAAGAAAATCCTTAATATTGAATTGGTGATGGGGGAACTGACTGAAAAGTATAATGCATATTAAAGTATTTTTTATAAGTGCTGTGCTACTTTTTTATTAACAGCAGTAACCAAGGAAATATTGTATCGCTGCTGTTCCATAAGAACCACCTGCTGTCAGAGAGTGAATTTGCGCCTCTTTTAGCCCATCTGCTGATTTGGTTGCATTAGGTTTATTTTTTTGTAGCATAATTTCATAAAGCTAAATTCAGACCACTCTGTTTTTGCTTCATTTTTTTGTAATTACACAATCCAATTTAAATCAAAAACTGCTCATGCTACATGTCTGTAGCATCTTTGTTTGGATCTTGATTAAAATACAGTGGTTGGCTCAATTTTTTTTTTTAAATGGCTACAGATAATTCAGCCTATAATAGAGGTAATAAACATCTGGTTTTGTCTCTTGCTTATTATTATTATTTTTTTTTTAAAAGTCAGCAACGTGTATCAGAATCGGCAAATTTTCTTGTAAAATAATATTAGTATCAGCCATGGAAATTCAAAATCGGTGCATCACTAGTTAATGTTATTAAACAGCCATTCACACTAAACACGTTTTGTTCCGTATGCAAACATGCACGAGATGGGTGTCATTGACTACGACATTGTGTTGAATCAAATGTTTTGGTGTTGGTTTTGCATCCCCTCAGATTAAAACTCTTGCAAACCTCCCCTGCCTCACAACAACGGGAAAACCTTCTGGAAAGATTTCATCGGATCCAGTAAAGTGCTTTTGATCCCTGGAATGGGTCAGATCATCGATCTAGGGCTGCATGATTTGGGGAAAACACTGAACTGACTCCAGCTGAATAACAACACTACTGTCTTCAGTAGAGCTGCTTATAGCTGAACTGAACTTGTTTCATAATGAATGAACTTTACACAGCTACTGAACTGAACCAACATTGACGTGACTGGAGCTGAATAATGACACTATTGTCTTGCTAGAGCTGCTTTACAGCAGAATTTGGATTTGCCTTATTTTTGAAGCTTGCATCACTTATTCTGTTACCTTCCTGTTTAATACTGTGAAGCTGCTTTGAACAACCTGTACTGTATAAAGCACCATAAAAATAAAGTTGATTTAAAGAAAAAAAATCTAATTGTGTTTTTCTATGAAAAAAATTCTATTGAAAAACTCCTGTGCTTTTTGTAGAGCTGCACAATTTGGCCAAAATTTTATGATTATACATCAATATATCTATAGACCTAATGTAGCTCCGCCCCTTTTCAGCGCTGCACTTTTTGGCTTGTCTTCCGTTTGTATTTCTGCAGCTTAAAGGTAAGGTTGTATGAATTTATGATTTAAACACTCATTTTAAAATTGTCCCAAGCTACTGACACTTATGCCATCCACTTCGAACATTACAATGCTAACATTCGTTAACTCCACAGTACGTAAATCCCCTTCACCAGCTAATTACTCTTCAACAGAGATGCTATAGAGCTACCGCAAAAAACTGAAATTCAAAGACAAGATTCTAAAAATGTCTGTGCACTTGTTTCTCTGACAGTGTCTATTTAATAATAACAATAATATATTATAATAATTACTATTAAAAAAAATACTAACATTTCACTGTAAAAAATAATTTTTACAATAGTATTTTTTTCCTCTTTTCTTTAACATCATGTCAGCTTCTATGGCCATGTTCATCGAGAGAGCCAGGTTTAATTACTCAAATTTAAGACTAAAGTTGTTGATTCCAATTCTATTTTTCTTTTTTATTAAAAAACATTTGACCCTCTAACACTAATATTCCTTATTCTTTTTCTATTCCATCTACTTGTTTCTTTTCATTTATTATTATTAAAAAAAAAAAAAGAAAACCTTGCTACGTGTACTGCGTTAGGCTAACTGAGACTTTTCACAACAATTGCACATCATTGCTCTTTTGTTGGTTTTGATTGCTTCTATTTTCCTCATTTGTAAGTCACTTTGGATAAAAGAGTCTGCTAAATGACTACACGTAAATGTAAATATTTAAGATAATTTTTTTTTCTAAAAAACTCAAAACTAGATTTGGATTTACTCAACAGTAATATTAGAATACTAATTTTTTGTTTACACACATTTAATTTTTCTTTAAGCCACTAGACACTGCTAGTAGCGTGGATGCGATCTGTAGCGGTACTGACCTCATGTGGCACCTCCTGCAGACGATCCAGTGCACGAATGTGATCCAGCGTGTCTATGGATGGAGAGAGGCCACCGTGCAGACAGAAGATCTGACACACAGAGAGTTATATGAGTTATTAACAGCCATCAGCAGCTGTCAGGGGATTCTAAGGTAGGCTCTGTAGATGATAACTTGACATTTGTGAGAGTTGTTAAAACTCCTCTGGTATTATTCTTATGCATTTCCCAGAAGAGAAGGAGTATTCCTCACCTGCCCATCCACCAGAGCTGTGAGGGGTAGGTAGTCAAAGAGGTCTGTGAAATATTTCCAGACGTTTGCGTTGCCGTATTTCCTCAAGCACTCGTCATAGAAGCCGTAAACCTGTGTGATCTGTCTGCTCTCGTGGTTTCCCCGCAATATCGTGATGCGTTCTGGATAGCGAACCTACAAACGAAGCAGACAAATGAACTGTCAAAATGTCTGAAAAGTTTGCAGGACCACTTTAGTAAATTTAGTAAGCATACCTTTAGTGCAACAAGAAGTGAGACTGTTTCCACTGAGTAATATCCTCTGTCTACATAGTCGCCCATAAACAGGTAGTTAGTGTCAGGTGACTTCCCTCCGATTCTGAAGAGCTCCATTAGGTCATGAAACTGGCCGTGCACATCTCCACACACTGTGACGGGGCAGCGCACCTCCTGCACATTGGACTCTTTAGTGAGAATCTCTTTAGCCTGCGGGTGTAAGAACAGGACAGTGCATCAGGCAGAGGTGAAGGTTTGAAAGCAGAAAAATATCTGACAGGAACGTTTCGAAAGCCCAATCAGGGGTGTGTTTCCTAAAAGCATCGTTAGCCAATCATGGTTGTAAGTTCCGTCATTACCAACACAGTTCAATAAATTTGCATTTCCCTTAACCATAGTTCCAGCGAACATTCATCAGCAAACAGCATCGCAAACTTCTCAGGTCCTTGACCTGAGATTCAGCGAACATTCATCAGCAAACAGCATCGCAAACTTCAAAGTTTCTGTTAGTATAACACGCAGGGATGCAAACTGTCTGAATAAACTGCAAACATAGCCTAAAGGAAGGGCTGGGTGATATGGCCAAAAAATGATCATTTAGCAACTTTTTTTCATATCAGTTGATATCAATAATTATCACGATAAAATGTCAAATCTTTATTTTTTTTCAAGTTTAAAGCCAGATTGTTGCTCCAAAGTGAAAGTTCTAGAAACCGTTAATTTTCCTTAAAATAAATATCTTAATAGAAAGATTTCTTGGTTTCTGCATGTTCTAATGAGTGATATTGTTTCAAATCAAGAACAGGTATGTGTTGCCTGATAATATTAATAATAGAATTTTTTTTGTCTGCACATTTGATAGTAGTATCAGCTTTAGTTAGGATACAGATGTAAATTTATGTTCATTATCAAAATCAGTAACATCTGTAAAAAACTGTAGCAACCTCATTTTTATATGGTGAAATTTCATTATTTCATTATTTTTTTATTATTATTGATCTTCCACAGTAGCATACATTTAGATTATGATAACCACAGCTAGAACCACACATATAGCACCTCAATACCATGGTAAAATATAACTATGTGGTTTCTAGATATTTGTATAAAAATAGTTTACAGAGCCGAGCGGATAAACAGTCCGTGTGGCGCGCTTCAAATGAGTTTTCACTCCGCTTTTGGTGCATAAACATTACACTGAACATTTATCTAACTCTTGTTATCGTTTTATCAAGGGAAATTATATCGTGATCATCCTCATTATCGATTTATCGCCCAGCCCTACCTACAGGAGTAAACTGTATGCCAATTAAATACTGCATGTTACATACTTCAAAATTAACTGCAGTCTTGAACTGAATAATTAGAAGATTTTTACTCCACGACCGGCATGTGACTATCACATGTTGTCAATAACAACAGTCCTATATTGCTGAACCAATGTGGTTCAAACAAAGGCACGACAATGTTCAGAAAACTAGCTAGTTAGTTTCTACAGCAATGCATTGTACACCCGGATTGTTTTTTGTAAGAAGGAGCTGCACATATCCAGCCTTGTTCCACATAACTGAAGCACCAAGTTGGCTTTAGACCATATTCACACTTTATTAGTGGCGTTTGATCAAGCAAGTACAAACAGTACACCCACTGTCTGAACAACGATTCCTCAACTCATGGTGTCTTGTAGAAGCGAGATGTGCTTTACTAAGAGACCAGGCAAGCACCACTCAAACTTACATCAGAAAAGGCTGATAATATGAGCCACTAAAGTTAGAACATGCTGAAAATGCTCAGGGTAACAGAAGCAGGTTTTAAACATGAAATATTAAAAGAAACCGGAGTGCTTATCAGATAGACATGCAGGTCTGTGCACTCTGTATCGCTGTGAAATCAAATCAATATCTGCTGAGAACAACCCACATCAGTATGAAGACAGTATGAGTGTGTTTCCATGGAGACATCTGGTCCCATTTCTATTTAGCACAGTAGGAAACACTGTTTTACTTTTACCCCTGTTTGATTGTGTGCAGAAATATACAGATTTAGGCCAGTACAGATCAAGTACATATTAGGGATGGGCACTGCGGTCACACGGTCTACTCAAGTACTCAGTATTTAGGGGTCGGGGGCTATTTTTTACATTTTTGCTCTATGCGTATACTTGTCAAAAAGACACCTTTGACCACTGCATAAAAAGTACAAACAAAATAAAAAAAACAACAACAACAATAAAAAACAGCACACACAAAAGGCTTCATGTTTTGTTATATGAAGACTTACTGGCCAACTCTAAGAAAAAAAAGCATGTCTCTCTGCTCTTTCTGAAGTGCTATATGGGTAAAATTTCAAACGTCAGCATGGCAAGTTGTGACAGTTATGAGAAACACCTCTAGATTAAGCAATATCGCACAGTGTTGAGTGTGGTATTGCTCTAAACAACAGTTCAATACACACAAAAAAACTGAGTAAGTCACTGTCAAGAAAGCAGAGTGATGAGCGGTCAACACAGTTTTGGTTCATCATACAACAAATTAGGGGAGTCACAATTCTCAATATAACTTCGAACCGCTCGGTATGGACATCCGCGTTCAATACGTGCTTGTGAATTGCGGTTTTTCGGTTTTGCATTTGAATAATTTTCCGTTTGTTTTATTTCTCATAGATTTGGCTGTGTGTGTGCCCGTGAGTTCACGTGCTAAGATGAGGAAATGCCTCCCCACTTATAACCGCCTCTTCCCTTGTAATGACTTGCTATGAGAAGTGTTTCTAAACCTGTTGTCCAACAATAGAGAACATTATAACTCGTTTTTGCTTCACAACAGCAGTTTAGTATTTGAAATAACTTCCTTTTGTGGCTAATGTGGCTTCTAGGAATGTCACAAGAACCGATACTATGGTACCAAGTCGGTATAAATTTTTTTTAATCCTGCCGGTACTTGTTTTTCTTCAGTAGCTTAAGTACCGATGGTACCGACTAGCGAGGCTGCAATTCTTCCAGAACTGAGGGGGGCAGGCAGAGCATACGCCTGGAAGTGTTTCAGTCGGTCCTCAAAGGGTTAAGAAGGAAAAACACCTAAAAAGCACACAGAAAAAACTACACGTGGAAGATGGCGATGATATATTATGAATATATTATTTCTGTGAAGCGCTCAGAGACGGAGCAGAACACGGATCGTAAAGTCATCTTTTAGATCAAGGTGCGCGCCTAAACGGTCAAATACTTGCAAAAATGTGTTAAAATGCAACGCTTAGTGATTATTCAAGTAAACCCTCGTCGGTTATGTAATAAATGAACATAAAGAGTTGAGAATGAAAACACACGTGTAACAGTAAATTGGATCTGTGCGCCTCTTAAAGTGACAGCGGACTATATTCCTGCTGCGACTGTGTGCTTAATATTAATCAAACAACAAAAGACAAATTCAAAATCTCTAACTGCTCTTGAGAAGGACTTTTGAGTGAAGGACAAAGAAAGTTTAATTCTTCCAGTGAAAGATGCTGTTTTATTTCACACTTGATTATTCATTTCTGTAGTAGGCTGTTAACTGCTTGAGACTTGCATAAAAAAACCATAAAGCCCAGTTTGTTTCATTTGTATCTTTTTATTCTATTGTATTTGTCCTTAGATTTTTTTTATTACTGACAGTTTAATTATTTTCAATAATTTTGAGGATTGTTGTTTTTATTGTTTGTTACTACCTATTACTCTGCTGTGGTATTGAGAATTGTGAAATTTCACTGGTCTCTACAATGTAGATGTCATAGCAATCTTATCTGCAGGAAATATATATTTGATATTATCACTATCTTTAAATAAATCACTCATATAAAGTTGTGGACATATGGCCCACTCATAATCGTGTTAAATAATCGTGATTACAATATTGACCAAAATAATCGTGATTATGATTTTTTCCATAATCGAGCAGCCCTAATTCAGAGTATAGGGGTGTGTGTGCGTGTGTCTTATTTGAAGGCCAAGTGCCACTAATGTTGTGGTTTTGTAATTTTAAATGAAAGAGTTAATGTTTAAGTATTATTGCCTTTTTTTCCCCCCGCGGTATCGAGTATTGTGTGCTTTTAGTGGTATCGGTACTGACTACTAGATTTTTGGTATCGTGACATCCTTAGTGGCTTCTTATCACCGAATGAGGCAGAAAATATAGTCTATACTGTAATAAAGGCTATGTCGATTTGCAATGGCTTACAAATATACTTAATCATTATGAAAATCCCCGAAATGGCTTGAAGAACCATATAAACCATATACTGTCACAGGCGAGTGTTTATTGTCCTTACGTTTCATCGTTCAAAACGTTTAACGTTATATCTTCTTTTTATTCAGTTACAGGATAGCATGTTAGGGATTTCCTGGAACCTAATCAGTTCTATTACTTCTGTGAAGCATATGTGGATTTTATGCACGAGGGCGCCCTCTGGGTACCAGTATGAATGAAACAGATTACATGTGTTTATAGCGCTCAATAATGGCCAATCCATCCTATTTTGGGTAAAAATCAGAAAAATAATACCTCTCTCAAAAGAAATTTTAAGTAGACATATAATAACTCACACTTTTTCCAGTGTACAGAGGTTTACAGTAGTTTTTTGTTGTTAGTTTGAAACACGCCATCAGAACCGAACCGGAAACCTTGGTTAAAAAGATGAGGTATGTATTGAACCATGGGCTAGCTGTATTGTTGCATCCCTACAACAAATGATTATTTTTGTTAAATGGCAACGTTCTGTTATGTCAGGATTAGATCTAGTGACCTCAATTTTTAATATGCAAATAACATTTATAAAAGCAATAAGGCTTTCGATACCACACTATAGACTACAGTTACTTGTTGTACCCTGCTAATTCACAACATAGTTCTGCCTCTCATGTCTTAATGCTTAAACGAAAACCATCTTCACTTTAGACACAGTGAAACACTCCTGATAAAGCCTTCCTACATTTCATTTCATCCAAAGAGACCTATGCTATACAGATTGCATGCATTTTTTCAGACACAGGAATACAGGAATCTATCCTTACCGAAATTGGTACCCAGAACCATGGATTTTCACTGGTATTGGTACCAAATACTGAAATTTTGTTACCGTGACAACACTAATCCTTATGTTGACTTAAAGATTGCACTTTTTCACTTCTTCGATTTATTATTAATGAAACTTTGTTATCCGTTAAGTTATATAAGACGTATTTTTGGATCTTGCCAAGAGCTCTGTTGAAGACTCATTCATTTGAGTCTATATCTATGGAGTCATGATGAAATCAGACAGCTGTTTTGTCATCTAATGAGGTCAGGTCAGTGTCATTTATCAACACAGCTAGAGGTAGGGACTATTTTAAAGTAAATAGAGAGAAGTTGCTGGAGATTACTATTTAACCACACAGTCACTCAATTTCAAGTCTACAGACTGTAAATAACAAATCTATGCAACAAATTACAGATACTGAGGAATTAGATACAAATAAATACAGCCAACTCTAACCTGTCTATGATAATATATATTGACAACAACAATAATGTACACTAACACTCTGACGTGTGTTGGCTGTGGTGTTAATTCAGTCAAATGATGATATAATAACTATAACAGATGGAAATCATGAAGTGGACAGACAGTGGTAGAATGTTTTGCTTAAATATAATAATAAAACAGGTCTTATAAACCTGACATTTTCTTTACCTTCTCGCAGAGTGTTCTCACTTGGTTCTCACTCAGTTGTTTACACTCGTTCAGCTGCTCGACCCATTGGTCTAATTCTTTGGTGAACGTTTTATCATCCATCACCGGCGCGATCCTGCGGTAATTCTCGCCGAGTCTCCGGTAATTAAACGAGCGCTGCGCTGGGCCGACGCGAAACACAACCACCAAACACCGCCGTTAAACTCGGATATCAGCTCATTAAACACGAAACGCCGTGTCACGGGTGTTTTTCATCTACACTTGGTGGTGACTGATAGATGTCTTTTGACGGTCTCCGCGGTCTGTCGTCAGTGGATTTTCCGTTGACTCCTCGCGCTTCCGACCTTCCTCATGAACGCGCTGCTGTGTAATGGCCGCTGCTCTCGCCGCCCGTGACGTCATTGGAACGGCACGATCGCGAGCGCTCTGCGCGAGGTGCTGCCCCCTGCGGCCTGGAAGACCACTAACAACTCACAAATGATTTGTTCAAATGCCTCGTATCTTTTCTTTGTTAATTACGGAGCCCTTTATGGGACATTGTGGTGGGAAAAATTCGGGGTGGGTGGAAAAAATTTGGGGTGGGAGGAAAAAATATTTTTCAAATGTTTTGCGTTCTCTCGAGAAACTTTGCGTTCCCTCGCAAAACCAGTTGAGTTTTGCGAGGGAACAGCTCTGTATGTTCACAATGGAGAGGTTCATAGAGTTTTATTTTGAACTTGGACTCAAGTATAAAGAAATACAGTCAGTGCTTAGTTCAAGGCACGGTTTGATTGTTCGAAACGCTTAATGTGGCTTAATGCTTTAAAACAGTGACATTGGAGGACCAAATTCAATAATAATAAAAGGTTATCAAATTATTAGGCTAATATTAATAACCTTATTAATAATATTACTAAGCAGAAGCCCAGAATATGAGTGCAACGCCCTGCAAGTAAGCTTTTTCTCCCACATAAAACGCTTAAGGTAGGCTAATGATTGAAAACGGTGATTTAAAAATACCAAATCCGTTCTGCTTTATTAATAGTAATATTATTAATAAGGTTATAAATATTAGCCTAATAGTTTGATCACCTTTTATTATTATCGAATTTGGTCCTCATGTTTTAAGCCACATTAAGCGTTTTAGAATGTCCCAAAACTGTGCCTTGAACTAACCTGTATTTCTTTATACTTGAGTACAAGTTCAAAATAAAAACTTTATGAACCGCTCCATTGTGAACATACCAGTATGAACCTTTCATTAGCCTACCTTAAGCATTTTCTATGGGGAAGAAAAGGCTTAACGTGCAGGGTGTTGCGTTCATATTCTGCTTTATTAGTAATATTATTAATAAGGTTATTAATGTTAGCCTAATAATTTTTATCAGGATTTATTATTATCGAATTTAATGTCTGTTTTGAAACATTAAGCCACATTAGGCGTTTTAGAATGTCCCAAAACCGTGCCTTGAACTAAGCACTGACTGTATAACTATTACTTTATTGAGTCCAAGTTCAAAACAAAACTCTATGAACCGCTCCATTGTGAACATACAAGCTGTAAAGTAAACAGGAAGAGTTTGTCCGAACTCAACTGGTTTTGCGAGAGAACGCAAATATCTTTGCGAGAGAACGCAAATATCTTTGCGAGAGAACGCAAAAGTTTCTCGAGGGAATGCAAAAGTTTTGCGAGAGAACGCAAATATCTTTGCGAGAGAACGCAAAAGTTTTGCGAGGGAACGCAAATATCTTTGCGAGAGAACGCAAAAGTTTCTCGAGGGAACGCAAAAGTTTTGCGAGGGAACGCAAATATCTTTGCGAGAGAACACAAAAGTTTTGTGAGGGAACGCAAATATCTTTGCGAGAGAACGCAAAAGTTTCTCGAGGGAACGCAAAAGTTTTGCGAGAGAACGCAAAACATTTGAAAAATAATTTTTCTTCCCACCCCGATTTTTTTTCCACTCACCCTGAATTTTTCCCACCACCATGTCCCATAAAGCAGTCCCTCCAGGATTTTGCGATTCTGCGATCGCTGAATTCATCGCAAAATCAAGCAAACTCCGCAATTTTCGCAAAAACTCGCAAAATTTCGTAATTGCCGCAAATTTTCCGCAGATTTTGGGCTTAGACGCGTCCCGTGACGTCATCGCAACGCGCATTCAGTCAAAGAAAGGCTGTTTCTCAGTTTGAAAAATGGAATGAACCGCCTTGTGTTCTCATCATGCGTGATTTACAAGAGATACATTGGACAAACGAACCGAAAGCGGAACGAATCCGCGCTACTCTTGGGCTTAGACCGTTTATCTGCTCGGGCCGGAGCCGCGGGCTGCTCTCGATCACACGACACCGTTATACACAGCGCTGGGAGATACAGTGAAGAAAGTAGTCGAATTCACTGCAGAATCAATAACATCTCTGTCAAATCTTGTGAGAAGCATTCAAATTCAGCGCAGAATTCTGTTAAAGCTACAGATATCAGAACAAACGCCACTGATGTGGAAACCAGGAAAAACATTGTTCAATAAACACAAATCTCCACCATTCACCATGGATTTAACATAACTACAGGAACAACTTGTGGCAGAAATGATCTAATATTTCCGAGTGTTTTTAAATGCTTCACACAACTTTTCCCAGCAATTCAAAACTTTAAGTATTGCCAAATTTGAAAGTTATTTTTAATATGATGACATTATTTGTTCATCCTTCATAGGTTGCCTCCATTTATAAAACTAAAAGTTTAATAATGTAGGAAAACAACTTATTTAACACTTATTTAAAAATAAAAAGGACATTAAATTACCACTATATGGCTGCTGAGACTTATAGGATTATTAGCATGTAGGCTTATTAGCTATTTCCAATCCCTATATATATATATATATATATATATATAATTTATCAAATTATACTTAGACATTATGAATGACAGTAATAAAAGTTAATTTTATCTGCATCTCAACTACCCAGACAGCACAAATAAATCTGTAAGACGTCTGCTAAAGATCTGGGAAACATCTGCCTTGTAATCTGATAAACGTCTCAGAAGCAGTTTTATATGAATTCTAATAAATCTCTATTTGACATCTGACAGGAAACGTCTTAGAGACGAATTGCAGATGAGCAAACACCCTAAAAAATACGTCTTGCATATGTAAATGCAGACATCAGATAGAAATCTCTGAGATGTACATGTGCGATTAGGGTGAGTGCTTTACTGTCAGGTGCTGGTGCCACCTTCTGTAGAACTTAATGGCACTGGAGTACTCAAATTTTAGTCTGGAGCCCTACGATGGTTCTTGAAGTCAGAAAAGTTATAACAATGTTAGAAGAATGTTGTCCATGGTATATTTTCACTGCAAAACAATAAGAAATGCCGCAAATATCACCGCAAATTTTAAGAAAAGCCGCAGCAAAATCAGTCATTTTAGGCCGCAAAAATCAGAAAAATGTCCCGCTAAATCCCGGAGGGACTGATAAAGGGCTCCGTAGTTAATAAATGAAAGTCAGTAGCACTTTAATCAGTTACTCTGTACATGCAGTGTACAACCAGTCAGTCAGAAACACAAGACATCACATGCATCTCTGCGCCTAATGCATAATGTTTAGACAAGATTCCCTGTGTATGTTCTGCAAGGGTTAAATAAATACAAACAAAAATAATGTGCATATAAATTTGCCTGGAACCGTCCAACAGAAATAGCAGAGAAATAGCCTAAACTATTCTGGTTACTTAAATTACTCATGTGGAATTATTAAGTTATTTGTGATAACATACAACTTGTGTGTTCTGTTGCTTAACAATAATAATAATAAAAAATATATATATAATAATAATTAAGAGTAATTTTTAAAAATAGAAAAAAATAAATAAAAATAAAACAAAAGGAGCTGTCACCCTACAAGTTACATGTTTATAAACAGCAAAGTAATAAAACTCAGCAGAGTGATACTGTTGAGTTAAATAAAATAGCTGCCAAGATTGCATTACTGGATCTGTGTCAGAATCAGTATAGACTAGTAATGTAAGTATCATGTTTCTAATGAATTTCTAATGAAATAAATGTGTAAGAGGTCACAAACAGTATTTATTTGAATGCAGCATTGTTATTAAGTAGGCTAATTGGCCAGTATATTGCAGAACAATTTTTCTTTGAATATGTAGAATTATCAAACCATTTCTTTATTCATGTTAACTTGTAGAAAACAAATGTTTAATTGCAATAAATACTACAATAAAGTAACTGAACATCAACTCTTTGTATAAAACATTGTTATTTACAGTACATGGAAGGTTTTACCAGAAAATGAAAGTTATATCATATATACATTAACGTCACATTAAAGTACATTTGCCTGAAAGCACCAACTACATTTGTGAATCAGTTTTAAGATGTTAAACTAGTTCTTTGATATAACTGAGCTGTATTAGCTGCCCACTGCCCCGGGTGTGTGTTCACGGTGTGTGTGTGTGTGTGTGTGTTTACTGCTGTGTGTGTGGGTTCAATGCAGAGCACAAATTCTGAGCATGGGTCACCATACTTGGCCACACGTCACTTCACCTCACTTCACTAAATAAAACTGACTCACATGTGATTCGATCTCAGCTCATAGTACATTAGCCCTAAATGGTGTTAGGGTAATATCTAGTATCAGGGTGAATGGCTGCAGTGGAGCCTGTGGTGTATGTTTGTCCATTCAGAAGGAAGTAGGGGTAATGAATTGCTGTAATCGCGCTGGGCATTGGGACATGCGTCAAAGCCTGAACCGAGAAAGGAGGAGGCATCAAATTTGCATTCAAAGGGCAATTTGGTAAACTATAAGGTTGTGTCATGGCTAAACTGAACTGGTTTACTTGTTCTTGTGAGAGCACAGGACAATGTGGTGCAGTGTTAGTCTGTTGATATTTAACACTGTCAAACGCTAGACGTGAAACACAAGAATCTCCTCGTGTAGTTGCTTGGGGAGCCGAGACTGAAGGCTGTTGAGGTCTTTGTATGTCTGCTAAAGATCTCCTCTCATCAGAATGTGATAAAGTCGCCCGTCTATTAGACAGATGAAGAGAATGTGCATGAGACGTGGAAGGTGAAGGTGGGAAGTTCGAGGCATTCCAGTCTGAAGCAGTGCTTCCAACCATTCCCCAATGGCCCGGATCCACTCCGTGAGGAAGAGCGTAGTAAGGGGTCGGGTTCTCAACACGGCTTGCAGGAGTTGTTTGGAAAAGGGGTTTCACATTATTACATTGCGTTAGGGGTGAGAGAGATGGCCTGAAGATGTTGGAAAACATTTATTACCCACACATTTCAGGATTGTTAAAAATGCACTCAAAATCAATGCATTAGAGGCTGATTCTTTGATTCTTAAATTAAATCGTAAAAATGTCTCCTACCTCCTTTTAGCCATTTTATGAGCCAAATCCTTGTCAGTCTTTACACTCTAGATGATAAAACAAACAAACAAACATTTAGAAAGATACACAAAGTTTTTCTTTGCAACCAAATGGGATTAAGCATCTCTCTCATCCAGTTCTAGCAGTTCTAACACCATTAAAGTCAGATGTGAAATGTGACTTTCCATGTGAAAGAGAGTTTCCAGTGAGGAAAACTGTACTTTATTTATTAGTAACTGATTATTGGATTGTAAAAAGTGGGTGTTATAGTTAATGTAAGTAGCCAGACCAAATGAGAGTTTGCTGTAATAATGCATTATACCATTATAAAAAAAAATTTATTTAAAAGTTAGCACTAAAGTTAACATTTTCTTGATTTCATGTTGACTTTCAATCTTCACACAATATACACATACCTGTCAACATTTGGGTACCAAAATCCGGGAGACTGAACCAGGATATTTTTCTTATCTCTTACTTTTAATTGGCTAAGAAATCAGATGACAACAATTTGTATTCTGTACTATTTTTTCCTATATTTCCATAATGGCAATTTTATGATTTGTTTATATACTACAAATTTTATTTAACATATTTATCACAGAATAAGGCAGACAATATATTTTATAGTTTCTATAGGCTACTGTAATAACTGCAATGCCAGTTAGCACTGCATCATCCAGATACTTTATTTATTATGGAGATGACTTGAAAAACACACATACAATATATTGTCGCAATCGTGCATGTATTGCCTTCACGTTTTTTAGTAAGCTTAGCTATAGCAATCACCGGATGCATTTGTCCTTATAGTGATATCCTGGCACGCCATAAGTTTTTACATCTATGAGTTCGTCTTGGACTTTCTGCATGAGCGTGCCCTCCGGCTTCGAGTATGATAATCAAATACACCCAGGGGGATTTTTTTTTTAGAAAGATTAAAAATGTGGGAGAAATACGGGGAAATATTTGGTAACACTTTATTTTAAGGACCAATTCTAACTATTAACTAGTTGCTTATTAGCATGCATATTACGAGCATATTCGCTGTTTATTAGTACTTGTAAAGCACATATTACTGCCTTGTTCTGCATGACCATATTTTAGATCCCGTAATCCTACCCCATATCCAAACTTAACAACTACCTTACTAACTATTAATAAGCAGAAAAATAGGAGTTTGGGTTACACTTTATTTTGATAGTCCACTTTAGACATTCTACTAACCATAAGTAACTGTGCAACTACATGTCAACTAATTCTCATTCATTTGCAACTATATGTTTACTAACTTTCAGATTAGACTGTTAGGTTAGGTTTAGGTTTAGTAGAATAAGTTGACATATACTTGCAAAGTTTCTCATAGTCAGTATGTTGTATGTTGTGGACCCATCAAAATAAAGTGTTAGAAGATATTAAGCAGACAGTCTACTGTAGTTGCAAAGTTACCTACTGTTAGTAGAATGTCTAAAGTGGACTATCGAAATAAAGTGTTACCGGAGTTTGTTCAGGGAAAACTCTTAGTTAATAGTGAATAAGTGTTCCCTATTCTAAAGTGTTACCAAATATTTAAAGGGGATGATAGCGGGATAAAATGGTAAAATAAGGGAGAATCCCGGGAAAAACAGGAGGGTTGACAGGTCATAAAATCTTACCTGTGCAACACTGGGTTGAGAGGACGTCCATAACTGCGAACTCTTGCGTTTCCGAGCTGCATCACTCTTTTGTTTCGTTGGGATGTCTGCTCCATCCAAAGACGGAGGGGGCTGTTCCACTTTGTTTACGAGAGTAACACCTGACTCCGTCACCCCAAAAATAATCTGCGGGTTTGAACTTTTATATGTCTTGAGAGCATCATTTGGTGCACCGTGACTCATGTCTTGCCATACAAGAACCTTAGAGGCATCATAAAGAAGGTGCTCGATTCCAAACCATGATACTTTGCTAATCATTTCTTTGCATGACTTCATGAAAAGGGCTTTTTCTTGGAGATATCTGCATGTGATGGACAGATGCTCTGCTTTGCCCACATCAAACGTCCCTGGCAACTGATCCGAAGGTGTTTCCACAAAAGTCATTATCACTTTGTATATCTTTTCCAATCTTTCCAAGCTGTCTCCAAAATTGATCATCGCAGACATTGGTACAGATAAAAAGAAGCTTTTAATGTCGTGGGCATTTCTGAGTGCAGCCTCAGCCTCAAATAGCTCACGCTTACTCTTCAGATACATGTAGTAAGATGCATCAGGGGCCGCATTGAGCTGTTGGTGCAAGGAGGATACCGCACTGTAGTATTCCTGCAGTTTACTGTAGCCCTCTTGTGCCAAGATCTTTTGAAACGAAGCAAACAACGACGACTGCTGCTGAAAGCCAACCTCCCCTTTGTAGAGTTCTCCATAAAGAGAAGGGTCATACCATAGCAAACTCCTAAACGTGGGTTTACCGCTCAGAAAGTTGATTTTGTTTTCTACAAACTGCAAAGCTTCCATCATCATCTGCAACTCCAAGTAAGAATTCACCGCTTCATATTTCAGGTCTACTTGTGCAGGTGGATGGTCCAAATATTGCTCTAAGATGAGACACCTTGAGACGAAAGACTGGTTGAATGGCACTTTCTGATCTTGTTCAAAACTTGAGATAAAATGCTGCAGCATGCTTTTGCATTTAGACTGCAAAGATCCAAGTTCGGTTAATGAGACTGTTTGGTCAGCCAACTTAAGAGTGTTCGAAATGTCACCGATGCTGTATTTATTGTCAGCGAATGTACTGCTAACATTGCTGTCATCAACGATTTTTACAGTGTTCAAAGATTGATTCTCTTGACTCTGTCGTTCATATATACTATTCAAATTCACCGAGGGATTTTGTTGGCCTGTTGTGTGCTTTCTTTGCATCTGTAACTGGGCATTAAGGGAGTTATTGATGGAGATTTCTGGGAAAACAGCGCTCTGGTCGTTCACCTGGGGCAAAGGGTGAGGACTGTTATCTTTGATGGTGTCTAAAGCACTGGTACTGTCAGGACTGACACTAGCGACTGAGCTCCTCCTTGATCTTTGCCTGCTGGTTCGTTTGGTTTGAGAAGATCGTCGGCCTCTCTTAGATTCAACAGGCACTAGCAGGCAAACATCAGTTGCATGTCGAGCATGTTCACTTCGAAGAGCCTTCCTAGCTTGAACAGGGGTTTCGGTGTATTCACTTGAATTGTCTTTTTTTACAGCTTCACCCTCGTGAGGCATCAGGCAAGGAACATTCACCATACAGTACTGGCTTTTTTCAAACAGCTGCTGTTTATGTGCTGTGCTGTCAAGTGTTATCCACACCACTGGCCTTTCTTTAAGATCTTCATTCACTGCTTCTTGTTTCTTGACAGTGGACTCAAATTTGGTCAAATAATCTCTTAGTTTAGAAATGAGCTGGGTTTCTGGCGAGTTTGCCTCATCGGTTTTGCTTTGGTCTGGCCTTGATGAATTACAGTAGTCTCTGATTGCTGGAGTACTTGGTGATTTGGTAGAACCGAGCAAACTGGTGTTAAAGCTCTTCTTTGTGCGTTTTGAGGAAATCTCACTCAAAGCTGGATCATCAACAGTAAGATCTACAACGTTATTTGATGCATATTTCAAAGCCTCTGGATCACGCTGCTTTGAATTTGATGTTGTCTCTCCAAATGCCTCAGAATCAGTACTCCAAACACTGCTGACATTAGATGTACTGGTAGAAATTGGTTGGACTGATTGGTTCATATGTGGGATATTCGCCGGCATGCATTCTGTTCCTTTAAAACACTGTACATTTAGAGTATTTTTCATATTTGCATTTTGCTCACTACATTTTATAGTGTCTGTCTCAGCTGTATCATTGATAGTATCCATCAGCTTGGCTTCTGGAGTCATGTTTGACCTGAGCTCAGTTTTATGACTGTTGCTTGCAGGCACATCACTGTGTGTTTCTGATGCCTCACAATCAGCATCTACATTGCCATCTACTAAAAACTTAGTTGTGAAATGGTCCTTTCTTAACGGATTCAGTCCAGTCTCTGATGTTACATTTAGCAACATGTTCTCCTCTTCGCACTCTTTGATACTCCCATGTTTTTTCCTAGTGCATGTAATCAAAGATGTTTGGCTTTGATTGGAGATGTTTTCAGTTGTCTTCACTTGTTCTCCTTTGTCCACCATTACTGGGATTAGATTTGGAGTAAAATCTGTTGTTGCCTTCTCAGTGCAGACTGAATCACTTTTATAGAGATCTTCTGTAGGATTTATTGGCTCCTCTATCGGTTTGGTCTCAGGAAGAGTGGTATTAGCCTCCTGAGAACCCTGAACATGTAATGACTGTCCGTCATCAGATGTGTGAGACATTATTCTTAAATTAGAGTCTAGGTCTTGATCTTCATGTTCTGTAAAGACTATTTCAGACTGACTGTTTGAAGAGTCTGATGTTGCTTTGCTGTTTACTGTTTCATCAGCTGACACAGCTGCTCTGCTGAGATTCCTCTTTGCTTTCCAGAAGCGTCTCTTCTTGACATATCTGCTCCTCTTTAGAGAGTGACGTAGTGATGTGTGCTGTTTTTTGAGACATGCCTTCTTACAGCCTGGTCTGCCCAAGTTCTTGCATTTCACATAGAGTTTAGATTTACTGTACCTCTGAGCTAGTAGTTGTATTAGTTCAGCATTACAAGTTGCAGTTTCTTTGTATCCTTCGCTTCTGCACATTTGTATTCCTGGGCTTTGAATCATTTTGTTGTTTCTTTCACTCAATTTCTTTTGAAGGCCTTTGATTTTTGAAAATCGCTCAGAGAGAGAAAGCATTTCTGTAGTATGAGCAGATGTTTTGCTGGATTTTAGAGTAACTTTGGGATGGATATCTTCCCAGAATCTCATGTTTAGGTTCGTTACTGCTTCGCTGTGATCTTTGCTTTCATTTTTTAGCTTGGAAATGTTGTCTGCAGGTCTGCTCATATCTCTGTCTGTACTTGAGGAGAAAACATGCATTTGAAACATGCTTGGCAATAGTTGATCAAGTTGAATTCTTTTGTACAATTCCCAGTGAGTACTGTTGTCCCGCTTTACTGTTTCCATATCACGCTCTGGAGATGAGTCTTCACGTTTTATCCATCTAAATGCACCCACCTCTTGAACTTCACTGCAACTTTTCCCATCCTCCTTTTGCTTTACTGTCATGGGAGGACTGAGATCACAGTTGTCTGATGGTCCACAGCTAGAGACTTCAACACAGCTTGCAATATCCATGACTGTGTTATCCATGACTTTGTTTGTACATGTAAGGCATGATCCAGTGCTGAGCTTTTCAACCAAGTTATCACCTGGAGTAGACTGGTCCTCTACTGCACTTCTGGAGAGCTCGCTTTCATATTCTATGCTGTGACTAAGCTTAGCTTCATTAGAGGAACAAGATAAAGGACTTGGGTGCTTGAGATCAAGATGTATACTTTGTGTCTCAGTTTTCTCACCTGTGAGGTTGAGGTTCAATGATCTCAGCACCAACGATTGCTCTGAAAGTTTATCTGCAGACTCAACCAGACCTCTATCAGGATGGTCCTGGTGAGTCTCTGGTGCTTGATCCTGTCCCTTTTCTGTCAACATTACTGCACTAGATTCTGTATGATGTAGATGACTGGTCTCATGAATGTGTGTTGTGCTACATTTATCCCTGTTATCTGACAAACTTTTTGGTTGGCACACATAGGACTGATTGTGCTTGTATGTATCGTCTTTTGTCTGTAAAATGTGATTTTCTTTGGGCTCTCTTTGAGAAAGGCTGGATTTCTTTGTCTCACTAACATTTTGAAAGAGCAATCCCTTTTTATACTTTTGATAATAAACTTCATAAAAATGTATACGGTCAGCTAATTCTTGCTTTTGTTCTGCTGACATGTTTTCTTGTGACCATATTTTTTGATGCCTCTCTTCCTCATTCATTCTAAAGTAGGCAGCGTATTTTTGGAATTTCATTTTGAATAACTTCACTGAGGGCAATGTCAGGGTATGTGAACATTGGTCAATCTTTGAGGTTTCTCTTTGAGTGTCCTTCTTTGTTGGCTCTTTTGAATCACACAAATTTCCAGCAAATCTGTAATTGTCTTGGTTTTTATCGTCTGGTTGGCATTTCTTATTATCACATCCTGATCCATTGTATGCTACCTTGGCCTCTGAGTAGATGGTCTGTTGATTTGCTTCTTGTCTAGATAAACGAGGATCCCTAACCAAGCGTGAAGAATACACTACACTAGAAATTTTGTCCAGTGGACTTTGAGGTACTATGTCCCATGCATTGTCATTGCTTGCAGTACTCTTTTTGTGATTACTCAGGAATAATTTCTCTCCCAGCAAGCTTTGAGAGAAAGCAGTGTGATCCATAACTGGCCCTGAACTGCTGGAATCTGTGTCCTCACTGACAGCAATCCAGTGCTGTTTTGGGTTGAATGACTGAGTGTTTTGCATATCGGTCTTTTGAAGTGGAGCTTCTATTTCTGGTTTCTGAGGTGTATAATCTGTCTCAAAGCAGCCCGGCGTGCCAAAGTGTTTGAATGTAATCGTGGCAGTGCCTTCTTTTCCTCTTCTCTCTGCCACAGTACGTGCATTAAAACGGTCTGTTGTATTTTTCAGGGATAAAATAAACAAACACATTATTGATTAATAGACTTGATGCATTACAAACACTGAGACATACATTTCTGTATATGAATTTTGAAAAGTGCTATAGAAATGATCTTGACTAGATAATGATAGGCATCAGTGTTGAGGGTAACGCATTACAAGTAACGTACTCAAATTACTTTTTTTGAGTAACTAGTAAAGTAACGCATTACTTTTTAATTTAGAAGGAAATGTTACTTTGTTTCCCATGTATTTACTGACAGCTCTGGGGTTGCCATGTTGAGAGAAATCAGGAGTAATTGCAGAGCGTTGTGTGTGAACATGATCTTACTGTAGATCTAGACTAAATATGAACATGTATTTACTCATCTCACCTGCACTAAAACACATTCAGTATTCCTCAAAAGAATAAAAATGATGAAATGCAAACTCAGAATATTATATAAACCTGCAATAATTAAATGTTAAATAAGACAAATATCATTCATGTATTTAATCCCATTTTATTAACCAATGTCTTTGCAACTGACCTTCAATGATCCAATTCAACCATACTAAACAAAAATGACACATTTGTGTGTCAACTTTCTTCTCCAGCTTCATATTCTTCATGTGATTAGTTTGAGCTGCACCCTCTACTGTACAGACGTGAATTTACATTTCCTTCAGCCTGAGGCGTGTTCATTGCACTTTTGGTGTGAAAGGGCTTTTACATTTGTAAAAGAAGAACTTTTTTATATAAAAAACAAACAAGCAAGCCCTGCCCAGATTTAAAAAGTAACTCAAAAGTAACATAACATAAATTACTTTCCATAAAAAAATAACTAAGTAACGTAATTATATACTTTTTTTTAGGGAGTAACGCAGTATTGTAATGCTTTGCTTTTAAAAGTAACTTTCCCCAACACTGATGGGCATGCATTTGAAGTCTTAATAAAAAGGTTTGTGTTTTATCTCACCATGCACTTGGGCAGTAGTTAGCGCTGAAGCTGAGAGTGGTAGGTTTGTAGGCACAGTCAGAATGGCACTGCTAGCAGGAACAAATGAAACTACAGCGTACGGTAAACATTGCCTGGGTCTTTCAGTGAGTTCCTGCTTCTCGTTAAAGTCAAACAGAAAAACCTAGAAGGACAATGTTTTTTTAATGAGACTAATAAATTGATTATCCAGTCAATTTGATTGGATAAATTGTCTATTCTGAGATTAAATCAACTCACAGAGGAGCCCAGAACTTGCTGGTAAAGAGTGTCTCGATGGGACACCGCATCTTTACACATGTGACAGTCAAAGCCCACGGTGGGATCTTGCGTTTTGTTCCAGTCCAAGCTTGGAGCAATTTTTTTCACCTTTCCATAAAGAACCTGAAACCCCAAAACACAAAAATCTTCACTACTTACTGTTATTCCATTAATACATGTCATTCCACAACGCTTAGATTGTATAGAACACAGGAACCATCCAACAAACCTTGAAAATTACAACTTTCTTCACATTTAATACACTGGTATTAGATTTCAGAGCCACATTGACATGCCCAAAGAGATACACTCCGTGTGATGGGTTTCCCAAGGCATACTGGACAGTGCTGCCAACCTGTAGAACATGCTGATAAACCTGGGCCGCCATTTGATCCGATGCAGCTAGAAAACAGAATCTTTCTTCCATTTCTCTCCCATGTCTTCCTTTGGCTCGCATCTCTGCCCTGAAGATGAGCGGTCACAGATACAGCGGTTAAAATATTTTTCTCAGTAAATATATTTTTATGGGTGCTGTTGACTTTAAATTTTCACCAGATGTCGGTAACAACCCAAGTAATTCATACATACAAAGAAAACAAAACAAATAAGTTCAACTATGTGTTATAAAATGCAATGACACAGGGAAAAAGTATTGAACTACTGAAATGTATTTAATACTTTGTACAAAAGCCTTTGTTGGTAATGAGAGCTTCAAGACGCCTCCTGTAGGAGAAACTAGTGGCATGCATTGCTCAGGTGTGATATTGTCTTCAAATCTTGAAGGTTCTGTGAGCCTCTTCTATGAACTCTGACCTTTAGTTCTTATTTTCTATTGGACTCAAGTCAGGTGATTGGCTGGCCATTCTAGCAGCTTTATTTTCTTTCTCTGAAACCAACTGAGAGTTTCCTTGGCTGTGTTTGGGATCATTGTCACCCTTGTTTTATCCTCATCATCCTGGTACTGTAGGTGTTGGACTGAAGCTAATATTAATTTCCACTGACGAGGGGCAGGATTGCTTTCTAATTACTGATAGATTTCAGTTGGTGTCTTGGCTTTCCATGCCTTTTTGCACCTACTTTTCTTCATGTGTTAAATACATTTTCCCTGTGTCATTCCATTTTATTACACATAACTTAATTTCTGAACTGTTTTTTTTTTTTTTTTTTTGTATGTATGGATTACTTGGGTTGTTACCGACATCTGGTGAAAATTTCAAGTCAACAGCACCTTTTGAAATATATTTACTTAGAAAAATGGTGACGTGTTCAATACTTATTTTACCCGCTGTATGCAATGAAAAGCAACATTCGTTTATTGTGGGAAATTTATTTTAATTTCTGAATTTCTCAGGTGCCACAAGAGCAAAGCCTGCGACTGCACTGGAAAATGTAGCAACAGGCCAGCATGTTATTGTACGCTGCATTTTTATGAAGTTACCTTTTTTCAGAGAACTTTTTAAGGAGCTCTTCATTGTGCACTAAACAAACATCTTTCCAGACCCACGCATTTGCTCGGTCCTCTCTAGTGTCCAGCTTGGCATCTCTCAGTTTTGTCTGAATGAGACTGTAGTCGCGGCTTTCCTCTGAACACCGTTCCAAAAGGACTGACCCAAAAGAAATCAAAAAGCACTTTTTAAACAGCTGATGAACTTAACAGTAGCTCTGGATTATGACAGCACTATCATGAAACAGTTTGGATGTTTAGTATGCCATCACAAATATTATTTTGTTGATTTGGATTTTGAGAAAATCTAGTAAAACCTTCTCCAGAGGTGCGTTTCTTCCTGGGTATGGTGAAGTTCTTCAGTGCCAGGCTTCCTGTTAATGTTGACTGGTTTGATATGGAGCCCTCTAATGTCTCCTCACGCTGTCTTTTCTCCATACTTGTTTACAATTGATATTCACTCTGAAAAAAAAAAACATACCTTAATCTAACATGTAGAAGAGTGTGTACATTTCGTCTGATGAGTATTTGCTCAGCAGATATTCCCAAAACTAACATAAGCTGCCACTTGCTTTACCAGAGCCAGGCAAACAGATAAAACACAGAAACCGTAAAAACTGATTTGCTCTTTCGTTGTTTGTATAGATTACAATGAATATATTTGACCCTGGACCACAAAACCAGGGTCAATGAAAAGCTGAATAAATCAGTTTTCCATTGATGTATGGTTTGTTAGGATCGGACAATATTTGGCTGAGATACAACTATTTGAAAATCTGGAATCTGAGGGTGCAAAAAAATCTAAATATTGAGAAAATCACCTTTTAAAGTTGTCCAAATGAAGTTCTTAGCAATGCATATTACTAATCAAAAATTAAGTTTTGATATATTTACAGTAGGAAATTTACAAAATGTCTTCATGGAACATGATCTTTACTTAATGTCCTAATGATTTTTGGCATAAAAGAAAAATCAATAATGTTGACCCATACAATGTATTTTTGGCTGTTGCTACAAATATACCCCAGCGACTTAAGTTTTATGTTCCAGGGTCACATATGGCCTTTACGATGAATATATGGTAAAACTAATTCTCCCCAAACGTCAAGGCAGCAAGAGCTTCACTCTTGTCCAGATTATATTTCTGCTGCAGTGCTCACATTTATTAACTTCTGCTTAAATGTTGTTAAACCTGGTCAGCTCTTTGTTTTACCACGTGACTGTATGACCATAAAACATAACTGATTTTTTGAAAAAAAATCTTTTAAACACACTAATAAGATGCAAGGGGTGTTATAGAAATCTTTACTGAAAAAAAAGAAAGAAATGCATCTTGGAAAATAATCACATTGCCACAGCAATCGTCGACACACAGCAATGTAAACGTCAACACAGGTATTTAAGCTTTTACATGTACACTAAAAAAAATGATACTAAATTTTTTTAAGGTAAGCGGTTGCAATCAATTTATTTTAGCTACATTTAAATAAACAAATTTAGTTGACTTTCAGCAAAATTTGTTTATTTACATGTAGCTAAAATAAATTGATTACAACCACTTACCTTAAAAAAATTTAGTAAATTCAATTCAATTTTTTTCAGTGTATAAAACAAACATCCTTCAGAAGTGGTCAGTTAAAGCATTACTAAACTCATGGTTTGGGGAATGTTGCTATAATTCAACATTGACAATCACATGACTTCTAGGGAAAGATTTGGCTAAAGCTGTATTATTAGTAGTATTAAAATACATGCTGGTTCTGTTTCACATGACATCACAACAGTGTGAAAACACAGCTATGTATACATGTGAAATGTTTATATACAAGTGAAATCACGTCTACAGCACAACCGAGCAAACAAACTAACAGGCATCAACACACTGAAAGAAATAATCATTTCAACTTGTAAGATCAAACTTTTGGGTACTTACCATCATGTAAAATGGCAGTTGTGCATGCATGACCTTATCTAAGATGTCTTAGCAGGGAACTGTGCAAAGTTTGTCACTTCAGTTTGAGGAACATCAAGTGAGACATACCAAAAAGGAAATCGCTTGACCTCAAACGCTGAACAGCAAAGGCACAGGAAATTACCTAGTACTGTTACTAACACCACGGGTTCTTCTTTAGTCCAACCACCAATGAGCCTCGAAAATATCACCCACATAGACAACAGATGAGAACATTTGGATCTTTTTGTTTTAAAATATATATATTTTTTAATTTTAGTATTATGCTATTTGAGAATTTCTACTTGATATATAGGTCAGGGGTTTCATATGAGAAAACACTGCTCATTAGAAAAAGCGTAGCCAATACATTTCTTTACAATGTATAAATATTCTAGATGACACTTGAATCTGAATAAAATGGTTGTTTAAATTTTTTTTGAAACTATTTAATTACACTATTTCCAATGAATAACATATGTGTGCTGTATTGTTTCAGATTGAAGTTCTTTGGCTCATTTATGCAAGAGGGAAAATGATTTTTACTTTGAAGGAGTGCACCAACTGACCATCCTTCTCAGAAAGAGAAGCTTCTATTTTCAGCGTTTACACCCATCATCACACCCTCATATGAAGCTGCTTCCTTTTTTGTGTTTTTTTTTCCCTTCTCGCAAATGATTCTGATCTCTAACAAAAGTTCTTAAAACACTTAGACATCCTATGCATGTTGCCCTCTAAAACAGCTGAAAATGATTACATGCTGCAACTATGTGATTAAATCCTTCAGAATTAAGCAGTATTTCTGAAAGAAAAGACCAGAGAGGTTAAGATCGAGCAGCTATCACAAATCATGGCTCAGCGCTTCAGCTCAAATGACCATGAGTCAGACGGCTATTTCTTCCTGACACATGTGGAGATTCAGGATGCACATATCTAGCCAAACAAAAGCACATAACGTCTCAAAAAGTAATAGCCTATAGCGCCAATAGCGCAGTTATTGAAGCACTAATTTAAAAACATTCACATATTCTATGCCAAAGGTACATCCATCATACCAAAATACTGTACAAACGACTACCAAAAATAAGCTATGAACTCACTTTAATGTGGGAAAAGATAAAAACAGTCAATAATATATAATCAGCCAATGATATCTGAAGAGTTGATCAAAAGACACATTCTAAACATAAAAAAGTTGTACTTTATTAGATTGTCTGTGGAACTTTTACACACAAATATTGGGTAACTGTAAATAAAGCATCACACATTTCAGCATGTACTTTGGTGACGATTTCCACCATGAGACGCCAACTGATTCAAGTTCTCACCCACCAGTTTTATAATGTGCTGTGTAGAGCCATGGCGGATGGGCTGCTCCCTGGTTGCATGTCTGACATAGTTTTTGCAGCTTGTGCACCTTTCTTATGCCATCCTGTTCAACTGGAGAATTAAGCCAGACTTGTGCGCAGGGAGCCTCCACACACACGACTGCACAGACACAAGTGTGCATGATTTACAGTTACGCAAAACTGCTCGCGTTGAGAAAGGGCATCTTGTCGTCAATCTCGAGACTGAAAAGCCTCGGGTTTGCTCTACTGTTTCCATTGTCATTCAACAAGCATGCAGCTAGGGTCCAGTTCAGCACCTTTATATATTCTCATATAGCACCATTTTTTCATATATATTTGAAGTTTGTCAGGACCCTACTGTTGGCATGCACGAACGTCAATTTAAAACTTCATATTTCATCAGATATGTATCCTACATATTTCAACCTTTTAAAAACATTACAAGGCAAATCAGGAATATTCATACTGTACCATACATGTTAAACAGAAACTAATACAGTACTCACGTGAAAAGAAAGTGCTACTAGACAGAACCATTTCTTTCTTGTTTTGAGTCGTATAATATTCGAAGGCTCTACAGGAGGACACACTACATTACATTATCTAAAGATACACCAAAACATTTTTTTTTTTCAATTTTGCCATCTTTTAAAATCATTTAACAAACACTGACACGTCTTAATTCCAACCGCAGATGGTCAACACAAAGATAAAAAGGAACAACTCAAGAAAGCTTGTGAACAACCTTTCTTTTTTCTTTTTTGAGAACGTCACATTACCCACACCACTATCAAGAACATATACAGAAGTGTATGCATCTCTGCTGTTATATTTTGATACTCCCCGAACTGAAATATTTTTCTATTTTGCTTTTATTGTTCGTTTTATTCACGAGGTCACACTTTGAAACACCTTTTTCCCGGTCCTTTGTTTTCGAACATCATGCGTACAAAATGTTACATTTTAGAGATGAAGGCAAACTACATTGGAACGACAATTCGTAACCCTAAAGTCAATCATTACAACCACAGTGTAATGATTTTAAGGCCTATGGGCTGAAAACTGTGACTTCAGTACATATTATGCATAACAGTCCAAATTCATGAATTCAAGTGTTTAGAGTAACTCGGATATATAGCTGCAATATAATCGCATTTTGAGATGGCCTTATAAATTGACATAGCTGTTTCCTCTAACAACACAGGAAAATAGACATCAATCTTCCCAAATAATTCCTTTAAAATTAAATACACTGTTTCATCAGGGAGATAAATTGTGTACACTAGCAATATTTGTATACCACCTATACATAAAGCGAGAAAAACATCATACGAACACTGCTCTCTTCTGGTCATGCATTGCACTTACACGTATAACAAGCATACTTCTACTCGTTTCTTTGTTGGGAACAAACCTGTACTCAGATTTTTAAAGTGCACATGGTTCATTAATTACTTACTTCTTAAATGTACTTAAAGACGAAGACCAGATGCTAAGGTAACTTTCTAAATATTCTGATGCCCTTGGCAGAAAAAAAGGATCCTACCTTTTTCAACCTTCCTACCCTCTAAATACGGGAAATCTGCATACGAGGCATTATGACCCAACGTTAGTACATACTGCCTCCTCTAGCAGCCCTTATTGTAAGAAATCCGTGTGCAGACAATACAATACAATACAATCACAGACTGAATACTCGGTGTCCGTGATATGCTAATCAGACCCTTGAAATGACACATTAGCGCACACAGCAAACAGATGAATGCACTTCTGAAAGGCTGAGGTGTTCGTTTGGGAGCACGATTGTCACTTTTCACATGGGGCACAAATGAAGGTTCTCTTTGCTGTGGTAAAGCAGATGAAGCAGCTCAAAGTGCTGTTTGAATAAAGTGCTTCCTGTAGGAGGTGTCTGTTATAGATCAGCATCTTAACACTAACCCACAGAATGTACCCATAATTCAGTTATATTCTCCTAAAACATAAATACTCTCTCACACACACACACACACACAGAGAAAAAAGAAGTGCCCGAAACGAATTGCTTTTCCCGTCAGCTGGACAATAATTACAGTACAAATAAACAGAAGCCAACTGGAGCCAGACCTAAAACCAACGAAAATACTCATTAGTTGTGCTTTAATGAGAAAACAACTGCCTAGGTGCATGTATGTCCATGCCTCTAAATGCTACAACCCCAGGAAAAAAGTTTTAGTAAAGGCAACTAGTTAACATTTGCTGTGTTTTCATAGTGGTGCACTACAGCTTAAATTTTATTTGAATGAAATTCAGTATGCAAAATGCATTCTGTGCATAGTACGCCCAATTTCAGTTTAGATTTTAAAACTGTATGCCAAAAACTGTTCCCGCAATCCAATGAATTGGGTGTGAAGGACATCTGGGGATGCTGCAAATTGCTTGTTATTTTTGTCACATTTTCTCATACACTATTTGAAAACGGATGATTACGTCTTAGTTATGCAGCAGAATATGTGTATGATACTATTAAACAGCTATTGTTTTGATAGGAATGACATCGTGTCAAATGCATTTAAACATTTTTAGGTCTGTGTAAATCCAGTCTGACAATTCTTTTCAACATTTCACGCAAGACCACATAACCCTGCAAACCAAGCTAAACTAAATCCTGTTATTTTAAAACGAGCCTATCTGTTTGCTTTGCTTTTGAACAGTTCTCGTTTAAACCCACTGACAGGGAAAAATAAAATATTGCACACCTATCAAGAGTCATTTAGTATTTGTCTCATCAGAGAGATTGATAGCACTAAAATCTATTATTTAAAGCCAAAAAAGCTAATTTTAGTGTGTCCGTTCATTTATGCTAAAGCATGGCCACACAATGTCATATACTGGATGCTTTATAGTTCAAGCAGCCTCATCAGGTTAGGTATTTTTCGTATGTAAATAATTCATTCAAATAATGTAAATATTAATGCACTTTTTGGTTTCTAATTTCAAATGGGGAACGTAGTATTTGTGCAATGGCAAAACGTTGCAGTTCTCTTGATCATTGAGACTAAAAAAAAAGAAAAGCTTCACTTTGGACCATCAAAATACTCTGCACTCGTGTGCAGTGCATCTCTGATATAAGTGCTGTTACACTTTATTTCGATAGTCTACTTTAGACATTCTACTAACTAGAAGTAACTTTGCAATTACATGTCAACTAATTCTCATTAATTTGCAACTACATGTCTACGAACTCTCAGAGTAGACTGTTAGGGTAGGTTTAGTAGAATAAGTTGACATATACTTGCAAAGTTTCTTATAGTCAGTATGTTGTGGACCCATCAAAATAAATTGTTAAAGGCTGATGATACACTGGACAACTTTTTGAGCAATTTTGCCAGGCACCTTTGGGAAATGTCATAAACGGGTAACCAGGAGCCTGTACCATGATGGTAGATGAACAAATTCAGAGTTATAGGATTTGTTTCGAGTTGACAAAACCAAACCACTCCAATCCGGCTTTATTGGTACCATGATGCTGATCATCAGCTTTCTTTGTCAACTCAGGCTTTGATCCTGAGTTTGTGGAGCGTGTGCACATGGATGTGTGACATCACTGGTGAACAGCCAATCACAACACAGAACAAGTGTGATTCAGTTCTCACGAGAGCTTTATATCAAGCACCAAGCCACCCAGCTTTATATCAAGCTGATGTAAAGCTGCTTTGACACAATTTGCATTGTTAAAAGCACTATACAAATAATAGTGACTTGACTTGACCTTTTTTTGAGCAATGTAGCTTGGGCACTTTCCCACTGAGAATGTGTAACAAATTTCTATCTGGATACTTTAAATCAGTCGTAGGCCCTGTGTCTCACCTGGTTGCCCATTGATTAACCCAGCAATATTGCTCAAAAAGTTGCTCCGTGTATCATCATCCTTAGTAGAATGTCTAAAGTAGACTATCAAAATAAAGTGTTCCCTAAGTGCTTGATAAGACCGTGATTATTTGATTCCCAGCTTTGAGAAATTGCACAGCAGCCCCATACACGTTAAGCCTGGGAAGAAGTATCGGATGTAATAACACCAAATCCTAATGCACGCGCACTCACTCACTCACTCACACACACACACACACACTGCAACCCCAGCAGAACCGCTTGTATTCTGCCTAGATTGAAATCAACAGTAGTGGGCATGAACGGGACGAGACGGGCCGCACGGTAAAGTGTCCGGTGAGTACAGCAGGAGGCTAGAGGTACAACTAACACCAGGAGCATCATCATCCGAAGCAGCAGCGTGCGTCAATCCTCCTGCTCCTCCGCGTCTGTCCGCTTCTCTTTATGACAGCTGAAGATGTGTCGCATCTCCTCCTCGTACCGCATGAAGTTCTCGCCGAAGCGGGCCCAGGCTTTCAGCGGGACGGTGATCGTGTTCCGGTAGGGCTGCCGGACCTCGCTGATCTTCAGGAAGACGCCGAAGCGGTTCGAGCCCACGTCGAAGTAAAAGCGCTTGTTGTCGACGCGGAACGACGCCGCCTCGGGCAGCTCGGGCGACGCGTCGTGGTTCCGCGCGCAGGGCTCGTCGTCGCCGTAGTCGTCGATTAATTGGGACAGCGCGTCTCTGAACTCGATCAGGCCCTGCGCCGGCAGCACGATGGTCTGTTCGATGCCCTGCCCGTAGTAGCCCATGCCCCCGTGCCCGCGGTTGACGGTCTGACGGATGCGCAGGAACCGGCCGCGCTGGTTCTCCTTCAGGTCCAGGTAGTACTTCCTGTTGTCGCGCTCGATGAACTCGCTCTTCAGCACGCGGTGGGTCTGCTCCTCGGACGCGGCCGAGCCGCTGGGGGACGCCGCCGGATCCGCTGCTCTCCGGCGGGGCTCCGGTGCGCGTCCCTGGCCGTTGCTCTGCCCCTCCGCCGCCGCCGCCGCCGCCGCCTGGCATGATCCTCGGAGCCCGATGTGCGCGTAATAATCGATGAAGTCCCCCAGGCAGAAGCGCAGATCGGGCGCCATGGACATGGAGAGGGTGAGCTTGCTCTTGCGGATGTTGTCGTGCCGGCCTCGACCGATCCACACCTCGGCGATCTTCAGGAATCGTCCGCGGGTGCTCTGCTTCACGTCCAGATAGAAGCGCTTCTTCTGGATGTCCACTCGCTTGGACGCCAGCTCCTGTATGTCTGACGCTTTGCCGCTCGCGTACTGCTGCGAGTATCCTGAAGTCATCCTGCCTCTGCCTCTGTCCGTGCCCCTTCGCTGACTATCGGCCATAATCATTCACGGCGCTTCATCGCTTCGCTCGGTATTATTCCGCTTATCGAGCACCGGCGAGTCTCCTCGGCTGACCTGGAAACGCAGGAGCGGCTCATCGACTTCCTTTGTCCTGATGAAAGGTCAAGCGAAGCGCAGAGGCGCGTACCGTATGCACCATGTTTTAAAAGCTCTTGTTTTTCGCCTCGCCATCCATCTGACACATATTCCTGAAGTGAGAGTGTGATCGAGAGAGACACAGCGGATCTGCTGTAGTGCGAATGAACTCAATGACCCATCCCCCTCCCTCCCTAACAGATCGCTTGCGTACTAAGTACGCACTGCGCTGCGCACAGACAAGTATGCAGTATATCAGTACTCCAGAATGAGGGCATACTACTTCAGACGTGGGTGTGCGCCACCCACTGAGTGGCAAAAAGACTGTGCCTGCAATGTGCATACTACTATCCAACCTAAATTCTATGTGATATTAGTAATTTTCAATACTATTTAGGGCAGATAGGGTGGATAGTATGCACATTGGGACGCAGGGTGAACGGCAACATTGGTTTTCAGCGTGAATGCTGTGACAAAACGCACGAAACACACCTGAAACGAGAAAGAGCTTTGCGATTGACTGAACAAATAGATCTGAAAAGAAATCTGAGATATATTTTTATACACTGCCGAAAACTAGAGAAGAGAGAAGCAAATGAATCGCTGCAATTCAAAGAAACAAATGGACTCCAGGCAACGAAACACTGATCATTTTATGTTAATATGCTGAATTTTGCAGTAAAATCATACCCTATATATTGTATTATAATATATCGTATTGACAACTCATCAATTAAATATTTATCATCTTATATTCTGCATAACTGGATGTTTTTAAATAAACGCTGACAAAAACTCTACGTTTTTGGGCTGGATGATATGACGATATATATATAACACTGATATAAGTGATCACCCGGATTTAGACCAACCTATTTTGTATTTACAAAATGCATTCACAGGCAAATTTGCTTTATCTATTTCCCTGGCGTCTAAATCAGGCACATGTAAATGTAAGGAAACACGATTCTTGGCTGCATATCAATATCCATGGACCACTGGATAGTTGTTAAGTTGTACGCAACACTATATAGAGTCCAGCAACTTTTAGTTTTTAACTGATTATCGTTTGTTTTACTGGCGTTTTCGCAGCTTCCCTATTAAATCCATTCATGCAGCAGCTCTTTTGCCTCTTTTTGGACTTTTGAACACACTTTTGCACTTTTTCTTTTTGGAATTTTCAGTGTGAACACACTTCTCACACAATTTATACTAAAAAAAACGTCATAGAATAGTGCATAAGTACACAATTTGGGACACACCTATACTACTTCCACATGTTAGTCTGTTCATCAAACCGCTTAACTGGTGCAACCAAAAAAAAAAAAACATTTAAAAAGCTTTTAAGAATTCGAATCTTCATGCTTACTAAGATCCTTTTATTATCTATTGAAACCCACAATAATATTTAAAATATTAGTAAGCTTAATATACATAAAATCATCATTTATTGGGTACATTCAACTGGGAGGTTGAACCCCTACATTTCAAATTCTGAAAACAATATTGATTTTTTTTTGTATTTTATTCCATTGTTGTTTTAAAAATATCTTTTTGATTTTTTTTTAAAAAGTGAAGTTTAAAAAAATATTTTATATTTTTGTAAATCGTGAAACTTTTTGTAAATGTGTCCCACATTTTCATGTCACTACCGAAACAGGCTGAGACTGATTTTAACCACGCCCCTTAATTTATGATCAGGAAATATTCCTGTGCCCCCCCCCCCCCTCACACTACAGTGTGTGAGTAGATAGATCCCATTATTTTGAGGTAAATTGTTTTCGAAAGTCTAAAAATCTGTGTGTAACTTTAAGGAACGTCACTACCGAACACTTTTTTTCTGCAATCAAGCACACAATTTTCTGCAATTTTTTTGGGAGTTATTCCATAATATTTAGTTTTTATATGTGTACAACTGTTCAGAACCGTGCTAGCTAACCATGTGCTGATTAGCATCTTTGAGGTAGGCTCATTTGGTGGAGTTTCGGTAGTGACTTCATTGTTTTTTGGGTGTTATTCCATAAAATTGTCACTACCGAACCATTGTTTCGGTAATGACAAAAGAGTACACATAATCCTTTATTTGGGGGAAATAAACGCAGTTTTAGTACAGTTATGCAAATTTTTTGTATGTGTTTTAGTATGTGAGTTAAAATTCTGTAATGTGACTACTGAAAATGTGCTGTCACAACCTAAAGATGAGATGTTTTGTCAAAAATAAAGTATATTGAATTATCAGATATGATAGTGTTTGGTTCAATGCATATTCAAACTAATGAATCCTTAACTTTGAAATCAGAATGATCAGCTTTTATGCCTTTAACAAAGAAAGATTGGATTCAAAATAGAACAAATCTCATAAATCACACTTGAAATATTGTTAAGACTGTAATTGTTATTGACATACCTCTAAAAACTTTTTAATAAAATAGCAAAAATATATATATTTACAAGGTAGATGTAAACAAAATCTTAAAAGGTAAATATTAGACTTCGTAATAAATGATAAATTATTGTTTTGGTAGTGACAAATTTGGGGAGAGGGAAAATATTCAAAGCCTTTCTGAAAATACGATATGAGAATTAACTGCACAATTTGACACAATCTGTATTGTTAAAAGCGCTATATAAATAAAGGTCACTTGACTTGACTTGACTACTAGAAATGTGTACCTTGGATATTATACAATTTACATACATACAAAATTTGTGGAAAGAGACACATTTTTTTCAAGATGTTTCCAACTCTGACTTTGAAGCAATTCTGTAGAATGGCCCATGGATGCTGGAGCAAGGGAAAAACCCTGGACGGATAGCCACAGGGAAACGATGGTTATCATATTGTCATCATACATTTATTTTATTTCGAGACATGAACAGAAACATTCCAAATCTTTGTGTTTAAGAATTTTGAGAGAGTTATGCTCTCGTAATTGAAACTTGTAAACTCACAATGCATTAAAATATGTCTTATTTAATTGTAATGAAATTAAATGAACACACTGATAAATCTTCTGTAATATAAAATATTAAAGATTGCATCAGAATCTAATGTGTGAAATTACGCAACCTTCCTGTCACCAACCCACTTCCTATATAAAATCACATTGTGCCCCTATTTATTTTTTATGAACTATTTTTTCATAAATATAGCAAATAAAACAAATGCATATTCATATTCACCCACAGAACAACTTACAAACATCCAAAAATAAGAATATATGTATAGGACTTTCCAATTTCCATCCATTTTTCATTATAGACCAGTGCTTAAAGTGGAAAAAAAGTGCTGGTACTCTCTTCTGCACCGGATGTCATATGCAAATCATTATTACATTTGAAATATCAAATGTGACTCTGGAGCACAAAACCAGTCATAAGTAGCATGCATGGATATATTTGTAGCAATAGCCAACAATACACTGTATGGGTCAAAATTATTGATTTTTCTTTTATGCCAAAAATCATTAGGATATTAAGTAAAGATTATGTTCCATGAAGATATTTTGTAAATTTCTTACAGTAAATATAGCAAAACTTAATTTTTGATTAGTAATATGCATTGCTAAAAACTTCATTTGGACAACTTTAAAGGCAATTTTCTCAATATTTAGATGTTTTTGCACCCTCAGATTCCAGATTTTCAAATAGTTTGATCTCGGCCAAATATTGTCTGATCCTAACAAACCATACATCAATGGAAAGATTATTTATTCAGCTGTTAGATGAAGAAAAAAAAAGACCTTTATGACTAGTTTTGTGGTCCAGGGTCACAAATGTGAAAATAAATAAATAAATAAATAAAAGTAGATTGCTGTTACCACTTCCAGCACTGTGTTGCATTGTAACTAATGCAATGCACTACTAATGCACAATTATTAGTATTGTGCCACAATAATAGTTCCATAATGACATTGTTCACATAGATGATTTACAGTGTTACGCCATTCATATTAAACAACTGAATAACGCGCTGATGACACTGATTCAGCTGTAGCCAAGTAATGTGCGTGTCTGCTTTTTTTAACACGGCCAGCTTGTTAATTTCACTCCAGTCCCACAGGTGGCGCTGCGCGGTGTTTCACAGGCGAATACAGCGCGGGAGAGTTTGGCTGAAGTAAATGGAGATGTTGCTTAGAAATATACATTGTTATTCAACACGTATAGACAGGCTGTGAGTTATTAAAGCTTTTAGAGGAATATGAATATGAGACAGCGCGACATTAATTTCAGGGTGAACGGTTAACGTGTGCTTTGTGCGTCACTGTAAGTATACGCACGTCAAAAGTGATATTAATATTATTATCACACTAAATTATATGTCCCGCTCGGAAACAGCCATTACTGTTTTATACTAACGTTAGTTTTACCATGCAGTCGTACTAGATTTGTGCTGTTTTATTGTTACAGACGGATGAAAGGAAGCCATAATGGGTGACAGGACTCTACCTGAATGGATGAACAAACCTCAGGAAGAACATGTGAGAGAAATCAACAATATAAACACACACACACACACACACACAACATAAACTGACCTGTTTGCTTGAAGCCTGTTCTTTTTCTTCTTTTATGCACGTCTTCTTCATGTTATGTGCAGGAGGAAATGCTCTCTTTATACCTGTGCCTTCACTAATGTGTATGTTTTCCATTGGTTGAGAGAAAGTAAAAGCCACTTATTTGCATTATTTACTGAGACACCTGCAGCACTATGCTCATATTCAAATCAAACCAAAGCACTGTTTGCAGGTCAACAGTCAAGAAATACTGGTTTAATGCTGGTC